>JAQFYM010000579.1:0-57922 GCA_034694785.1 Agrenia bidenticulata | reverse complement strand
GCATATTCAATGTTCCTTCTCAACTCTCAGCTTTCTAAATAACGCAACTGAAAAAAAATCCGTCAAGTCATTTTTGAAAAATATCATTTTAAAGACCGGTACCTTCGGCTGGGACACCCTGTACCTCTCAATTACATATCTGTACAGAATCCATATCCTGTAATCTGATTAGATACACGATCATCTACCTCTCAAAACGGCATTAACGAAATTACTCAGTTCACTATTGAGAAAATGTGAGCGTGAGACGTCAAGCCCGGAAGTTGAGCTTGATTGGATTAAGAATGAAGCTTAACAAGCCTTATAACTAGTTCTAACTAACCCGTCGGGTTTAATGGTTAACGCTTCAACAAATAAGCAGCAAACATTTAAGACTCTTGATCGCTCTTTAGGAGTTCAATTCCAAGATTTCGTCTCATTTTCCTGCCCTGTCGATATATGGCAGTAACAGTTATCCGAGGCAACGCAATACAATTTATTTAAATAAACTTGTCCAACTAATTGTAAGTAGTGACGACAGGTCCGTCAAAATGATTACTGAATGTGGAAATTGAATTACTTTATCGTCAGAACTCTCGAGGTTTTCGAACTGTGTTTTCTTGATTGAAGCTTTGGAACACTTTCTAAGTATTTATCCTGACTTTTATTAGTCCTAAAGCTTCTACGATAAATACATACAAAATAAATCATCTCGGCTTATCATTTATTTTATATCTACACCAAGATAAATTGGAAAGTCAAACTTGTCAGATAGCTCTGACAGTTATAAATGGTTCCCTTTAACGTTTGAAAGTTTTGACCAATCCCAAACTGGATTTGAAAACCTCTGATAATCTCGTGAAACTCCTCCATTTTCCTTAACGGATCACTTTCTTGTTTTCAATAATAATTCTGAGTATTTCCAGCCCTCAATCTTTGGATTATTAAGCCATATCAAAACTCTAGCTCCCTATACTTGTTTTTTCCCTTTCTCCCACCAGGAAATACAACTAATAGTTGGATAACACTGTATACAATGCGCCACAGGTAGACAGAATTCCATGTTTTCCTCTATTAATACTTCCTGATGGTATTCAATGTCGTTGGTTGTAACTAAATCCACAATTTTCTAGATTAGAACCAACATCTCAATCCTTGGCTAGTGTTATTACATGCTAATAGATATTATATCCTGCAATTTATTCCATACACCCTTGTTGGTAACTTGAACCGTTTCCATGTCCGGAAAAACACTTGCCGGGGATATTAAAATTCTCAAGCTCAAATGATTTCAAGACGTACGTTTTCTTGGTCAACATTTGCACCACATAGTTCGTTGGGATTGGATTGTAAGGCTTCTTCCACGTACAATTTAAGCTCCTCCAGTCTTGAGCAATGCACCGGAAATCTTCCACTGGCAACGGAGTATCTGTATGATAAACAATTGTATTAGGAACAAGCATTTTTAATCTTATCATTAGTTATCTCAATATTCCCCGTAGCTAAAACTACCGTGCGTATCAAGTTGTGATTTTTTTATTCAGGGAAGTACGTAGAGTCATAACATTTTCATCTGACCCTGACCTTTGCATACTCTAACCTTTTCAAAATCGGGCACCTGCTCAATCATTTTTTGGAGACCTGAGATATGCAACGCAGCTGGAAGCTTATAAAAGCTAAGCAAGATCTTTTTACTGAGCTTGTTTGCAGTTTATTTTTATGCTACAACTCAAGACCAGAAATTTTGGATCTAATTAAATGTAACTTGAGCAATAGGTGGAATTTTTATTAAATTTTGAATATTTAAACAATTGCTCTTTTAAAATGTCTCTTAGTTTCGATCAAAACTAGTTTCACCAGCCATTAGCAAGCCTTAAAAGTTCTGTCTTCAAGCCCTTCTAAGGGATCTCGAATTCTCGTGTACCCTACCCCCACAGAAAAATCGGCAAGTTTAAGACTATGTAGTAGTGCCAGGTGAGACTGGTACGACAAAACTAAAAAGTGAGTTTACTTTAAAAGCCACAGTCAATACATTTCCACGCTTTTCGTCGACGGTAGTTCATGGCTTTCACTTGTAAATCTCAAGGGACCAAAGCCAAATGGATGGAATTAATGAATCATTTCTAGTTTGCATAGGCGTACCACTTCCAACCTGCTAAAGTACACTGGGATTGCTATGCTCAATTTTGACTTCCTTTAAATTTTGCATAACCAGAGGAGCTTCTCAAGATATTTTAGCAATCGAGCGGAGGAACCTTTGCCTTTTCTGAATGTTTGAATTGACTAGGATGAGTTTATCTGCAACACCGTGCCAGATACAGTTCGGGACAACGATGCCTAACAATAGAGGCTAACTACGAACTGTCAAATTGGACTAGGAGGAGGATTAATATAATTAGCAGCATACGATGAATCAAGAGCAGGTGCCCAAAACCTAAGGACTAAGTTAGGTGGTAAAATAAAAATAATGAAGGGCAAATAATGTTCAGATATTTCAAGTGTTTGACTCACGTCCAACTTTGATGTCATTCTGACAGACTTGGGTAAACTGCTCACGTTGGGCACCGGGAGGAGCGATTTCACAGGACAAATGTGGACTTGACATGTTCATTTTTTCTACTCGTAACAACGCGGTGGTCTCGTTAATTACTTTCGTCTTCATCGCCTCACGTGGGATGTCAGTTTTTGTAAATATGAACTTGATAAAGCTCGCATTGTATCCTTTCGACTTGGTTAAATCGAGTCGACAGTAGACTTCCAGCGTGTCTCCTGCTTTCACTAGAATATCTCCTTTGGGGAAAGTGGCTGTAATGATAGAATTAAAAATTGTTTTTTTAAACCCACATGTTCTTCATCAATTTGTTTTCAAACTCAATTTCTACAAATTTATTCATGCCCACACATCCTTAGAAATCAAATGATGATTTGTCTTTGAATACCAAAGGATGTTTAAAATTTCTACTTTCCAATGCTTTCATTTTCATGGGCTTTTCGGAATTGACTGTTGAGACTCATCTGTTTTTTTTAAACATTTATTTAAACCTCTAAGCATTAACAAGAAATGTAGATAGTAGATAGACGTTCCTTCTAAAAACACTCTCTAGGACTTTATTGGATCATTTCAGGGAAGAAAGTTTCAAGAAAAATCTAAACGAGGAAGGAAGGGGTCCATATGGAATCTAACTACTGAATAGGGTGTCGGCCTTTTGCCAGCTATTTTCTCCCCCCATAACATTATAGCAACATCCCTGAGAATCTAAGGAGGATAGACAAGGGAAAACCTAAAGATAGAAATGACTACAGTTAATGTCTTGGGCCTGGAGGTTATTCATGGAAAAAGGTCTTATGTCGACGAGAAGGCGGTGGAGGAAGTGGAAAGATCACTAGGGCAACATAACTCACATTTCCCACAAAATCAAGCTAGAATATAAAGACCCGCACTAAGATCGACTAACAATGTAAACTAAACAAATCAGAAAGCTCCCGCTCCGGGAGCTTTGGACTTTAGTCGGACCCGTTTCATCGACTACTGGGAAACTATTATTTCAAACTTAATTAGTGCACCTTAGGCCATCTTTACTGCTGAGGTGAACGCGGTTCTGACCCAAGTTTTTCCGCGGCAACAGTGTGGAAACTAACCTTAAATAGTATGCATATGGTACCCCCGGTCATAAGGTCATGTATAATCAATTTCAAAAGTGGCACGATCCTTGCCTTCCAGTGTCACAGGATTCAAATAATTTATTAACCTCTGAATTCGGTTCGGTAGTTTGACCAATTATCAAATATGCTTTTAAATAGTTTTAAAGATGCTAAGATACCCGGGCTTCTATTCTGGCTTCTCTAAACTGAATGCAAATGGCATAACGGATGAATTTTTTAACGTCAAGGTTATGATACATTAAAAATAGTAAGGTAGGGCTCTTTTTGTGATTTCCTTCAAAAATTCCGCGTCCTTTGGTATAAAACAGACGGGGAAAGGGATTCGAAACCAGGGAGTTCTTTCATAAGCTTCTAAATAATTATATTAATTGGGGCTGGGGGCTATGAGAGGCAAAGTTCTTGTCTCACTCAGTCTGAGCTGATTAATTTTTCAAACACCACATGTCAAACAAGGTATCGAAGACTTCCAATTTGAGTCTGGGATTGTAGATCTAGGACGCTGGCCAAAGTAAATTTATAATGAATCCTAGTGTTTAAAGTAGTAATGTGGATAAGAGTGTAGCTGCGCGCGGGGGGTGAGGTCACGGGAGATGTAAATAATGTATGCATACATTACAAAACAGAATCTCTACCGAGGATTACACGCGATACGATTAAGATGCATAGCTTGGGCCGAGCTCATATTTCACAAAGGGCCTACACAAGTACAAACACTTGAAGTGACATTTCAGGGGAAAACCAGAGTCTGAAAGTAAAAAGTTTTGGATGAGGTCGTAGAGTGGTATGTGGATGAAAAACAGTATCCATGTTCGGAATGTATTATTCAACAGTGTTTTAGAAGTAGGAACCCAAGAGGGAAAGGAGCTTGCGGGGCTGGAGGTCTGGGAACATTCGGGAAGAGACGGGTTGGAGAAAAGGCAGGAGAGAAAACATACCAGCTACACGACTCGTGTAAAGATAAGTGGATCGGATATTATACTAATGACTCTAAAACTTATACATATTCTCCAGCTAACAACCACAGCTACCTGCCCAACCATCCATCCAAGCTTATTAAAGTTCATTATTTTACAAGAGAAAAGGACTTACCACCAGGGAAACCTGTGACACCTTTTTGGCAAACTAATTCCTCATCGTCCGGGGAAGCACAAAGAACAGGAGAGGAGAGTAGACTCACTGTGAGGATAACTATTGTGAGGATAATGGGATATGGCAAGGCCCTGAGATAGTGGCCCCAAATCCGCCCGAGTACTCGTCCAGGAGCTGAAACCGGATTGCTCGGAAATTTCAAGCTCCTTGAGCCCTTGTTGGATGAAGGTGATAACTGCGTGTCATGTTGGCTTTGTGGGGAGGGGAGGTTGGTCCATGTCGCATAGCCCGGTAGCTCATCTCTGTCTCTTCGGGAGTCTTCCATAACCTCGTGGACTTGTGGAAGATTCCTCTTTCTCTTCCCTGACATTCAAATAAGATCAAGTTTCATTTATTTGACTCCTTGGCTTGAGGATGTGGACAAACAGCTTTCAATTCCACGTTCCATTTCCCCAATCATTAAGTAAAACTTGGTGGTTGGAGTGGGAGTCACTGGGCAAAGAGCAAGTCCTCTTTAGACTTAACTTCATTATAAATGTCTAAGTGGTGGTGGGCCAACATGAGTATTGCTTAGAATTTTGGAGTCTGATTGTGGGGCTTGGGTCGTTCAGGGAGAAAGTGAACTTGGTAAATGGGATGAAAGGTTCGTGGCAATGGTGACGGATACACTATGCAGTCCGAAGAACAGTAATTACGATGTGCCGGAACTCTGATTTTCTAAACGAATGGACTTACACTTCCGCTGAACAGACTTGTACTCTTTGAGCAACCAATGACGTCTACTAAGTAATATGTCAATCTTTGCTTTCTCCAAAATGATCGTTTCAACCGTTTCCATTCATGTGAGCACAAATGAGACAGAGGGGGGTTGGTTGGGTTGAACATGCATTAGATCAACCTGGGTATGACTGGGTAGCTTAATGTTTGCAAGTGGAGAGTTTTTCAAAATATTGTTGACGGTCGTCTCTGGCTCCAGTACGTTTCACCTGAATGGGCTTTTGGGAAGAAGGCACTTGAAATCACAGGGATTGCTTGTGTGCGACAACTAGAAAAGACTCATCATACAGTTCCCGTTGACTTTCCACAACTTTTTTTGAACATGATGTGTGTGAACTATCCATACCGAAGGGATGACTAATGTGATTTGGGTTGAATCAAGGGTGACGATGATGCGACAAGAAGATTCAACTTCCTTCCGGTCCTTCCTTTTTTAGATTTCAAACAAAAAAATCTTCGCCGCTCCAGATGTAAAGCCCTTTGAAGGCCTGTCTCTAAAGTACGTGACGTGAGAGGTTGGAAGTGAAGACTCTGAATGAGTCCCAGCTGGCAATCTCGTCTCCTTTAAATATTCTAGCTCTGACGAAGAAGAAGCTAGTGTTTGGGCTACGTTCAGGATGATGATGATCGGTCAACACTGGAGAAATATATTCATTGGTTAAGGAGGGTGACGCTTTTGTTGGGTTCCTCACACTGGGAGCCGTAAAGACGAAACAGTAGCAGGAGTACGCAGTGGTCCAAAACTCAGGATGTATGGATTCGTGTGTAATAAATAATAATTCATCTACTCAGATGCTAATGGTGATGATGATGTGTAGTTGGTATCTTGCTTCTCTTTCCGTCCTTTAGTCCATTCTTTTTGTGGCACCCTGGAATTTAAAAAAAAAGAACCAAGTCATTCATCTTAATGTATACAGAAAAAGAAACCAATTCGTCGAAATGAGTTAAGCAAGAAATCACGAAGATAAAAACTCCGACTTATGTATGACTTGTAGATTAAAACTTTATACATATTTATGAATATAAAGTTACCCCCATACTTCTTGCTACACATCCACACATACATACACACAACATATAGTACACACAACACAAACCACAAAACTCTCGTTCATCTGTCAAAAAACCTCTTAGCCATCCACGCTTTGTAATAACTCGTCAAAATCATTGCAAATTCATCTGATTATTTTTTTCTCCTAAACACAACAAATAAATGTTGCCAATGTTGCCATCCAAGTGGCCCTTAGCCGTGTCAAGACATGGGTATCCTCCACAACCAACAAATACACACACACATACGTCTCGCATTCAATACCTCTCGACTAATTCTCGAATCTCAACCACCCGGTCTAATGCACTCTTTTAGAAAGGTCTATTATTATCAATCCATTATTATTTCCTCTACACCATGTACATACATATACACACACATATAGTAAGTAGGTCCATATACCTACGGGGAATCAAGTTCCCCATCTTTGCCAAAGAAAATAAATAGTTCAATCATCTTATTCTATGAACGAAAGGTGGATGGTGAAATTGTGGGTAGGATTAGCACAAATTACCATTTTCTCTCTTTTTACTTCCCCACAAAAGTTTCGAAAAGATTCAAAAGCCTCAATAGAGAATTGTGTACTAAGGTTAAAGGGTAATTTACCAGCCTTTTGGGAGTTGTAATTTTTTAATGTTTAAAACGTATCAACTCTACACTTGGCCACAGAGGGACGAGCTGTGCGTGGTGTGTAATCTCAATTTTGTCTTCCCTCTCCGTCTTCCCGGAAATCCTTCGGGGCTAAACTCTGCTTAACGACACAACTTCATTTGATTGAATAAAAATGGTAAAACCTGAGATTAGATAAGCCAGTTGTTTATTCAATTTCAAAATACATCTTCCTCTTCATCTCAATTCGTTATAATAGTCACCCATTGATTCCCTTAGCCGTGGCCACTCTTCTCGGAAGCATTTATTGTCCTCCGTCTCTTGTGTGTATGTATATAATATTTGTAAACCTACACAGATAGTGTCCTACAGATTCCTTTAGACTTTGTTGGGTTTATGAAAAAGCCTTAGAATAGCCGTACTATTCATCCCCATCCAACTCAGTCCTCTCCTCAATGCCATGCTCATTTCCCGGAATGAATTATTTTTTCGGAGACAAGCCTATTGAAGTAGAGAGTGCCATTCTCATCAAATCACACACTCTCAATTCATAAGTAATTCAAAAACAAATATAAGGTCCCTCTTGAGCCAACCCGGCTCTGCTTGTATCCCAGCTCAACTCGTAATTAAAAGATTTACAACAATACAACTTCATATGACACTTCTTTTCACTCACAATTGTATTAAAAGTTTCCAGACTCAAGGACCATAGGCACCCAGACTGAAAGGCTTATCCTAAGAAGTAGAAATTAATTTCCACATAATTTCTCTATTCACTAAAATCCGAGAAACAATCAACTAAGGAGGAGGAGATGAGTGTCCTTCATTTCTAATCGAAGGGTGTTGTATATATCCGAGGACAAAGAAATATAAAAATCCTTCGAGACCAGAATATTCCGTCTCAATCTCCTAAGATTTATGGATCGTCAAGGGGCTAGCTTTTTCTACTAGTTGAGATAATCACCAACGCCGCTACTGGAGACAATACTCCAGCTTATAAGTATCTTTTGGATGGTGTAGATACATTTTAATTCCATTCTCTTCATCGATCTTGTACCAGTGAATGGAAAGTAAAATCCTCCCAGACTTTGGAACTCAATCGTACAGCATTGAAGAAGAAGCCCCTACGGTTTTCAATTTCACGAGCACATAACAAGAGAGAGGGACTCTATTCGACCAGTTTCGGGGAGAACCTTCTTTATCTGCCTCTGTAATTTAATTTAATTACAAATGTTTTCATTCCTCTCCTCTATTCTTCATCAAGATCACAAAACTAGATACACAATAAGCCGTCTGGCCGGCCTTTTGTGTCCAAAATTCCTTCAGTCCTGGTGTAATACTTAGTAATAATATGTTACAGACGCTTTTTGGGCTTTCCAAGAGAATCATCATCTAGTCCTCTCTCCTGATCTATCATCCGTGATGTCATTCAGAGATTCACCTCGATTAAAGCTTTGTCATTTCTTATTTTTCATGACAGAAGCTTCAAGTCTAAGTTATTTAAGATTACCAATTCTATATCATTCTCACGCCAATGGCACATTTCATAGTTTAATGCAAGTGGGGAGAACTATTAGCTGAGAGGAGCCTTGTCTACCCCGTCCAAGTTGTTAGTAAAGTAAACATTGTACCAGAATAAAAAATAAAGAATCTCAGAGTATGGCAAAGAAGAGGACTCAAGTTTTTAAAACCCTCTTTTACTCGAATAACAAAAACAAAATAAAAATAACCTTTAAAGACGACCATTTCACTTCTTGAGCAGTTAGCCAAGGATGGATCACAAAACTTGGTGGACTTTGTAAAGACACAGCAGATCTATATATAGTGACGTTTAGTTTTATCTCTCTGTGGTGATAGAGTCCAGATGGGATGATCCTTAAATAAGCACCTCGTCACTGTCGTCAAAGATGAGATTATGTGAGTTGACACATATGACAATTCCTCCGCTCCTTCTTTCTTTGCTTACTCTACCAACTTTTACACTTCATCATGTTCAGGCATCGGGACTAAGGGATTTTTTCAAAATCCTAAAATACCTTCTTCCTTGAGCAATGGTACGTGAAATGATAATATTATTTCAGACCACTTGCTGTCGTTATAGAAACTGCATTTTAACAGCATTATCGTATAGAAAATAAGTTATCTATCCATAATCTATGAAACGGATTTGAATTTTTTTTGAACTGTCACCAAGTCACAAAGTTTTTCTCCAGCGACAGCTAACAGCTCTGATTCGATTCTCCAGGAACGCTAACTACAGCTAGGCTGCAGGAGCTAAATTCCTTCATAACATGCCATCCAAACTGATGATGCTATCATGTGGGTCCATACTACAGTATTAGTGTTAGTACAAGAATTTAGGAGGTATGATCCATCCTAGTTTAGTATTATTCTAGGCGTGGAGCAGAGAAGTATGCAGAAGCACTTTATTTAATTACTATTGCATGCACGTATATACAAACTGAATCCCTTCAACCATCCGACGTACATGATTCTATTTGTATACCATTTCCCCTCACATTTGAAGAATTGTATTCAAAAGTTTTTTTTCTCCCAAAGTCACAACAAACTGGAACAAACCGTCTGGGAGTCCAATCCACTCTTGACTTGAAGGTGTGAAGGAATGAACTAAAGGACTTTATGAGTAATCTCCAGCAACTTAAAAAATTTCTTGTGCCATGGAAAACAATCAACAACAATGTTCTCCACTCTCGAGGTAACTCCCTGGTAAGTCCACAACTCTGCTTATCATCTCTCAGCTCTCAAGTCTCATTTCTTATCTCAAATATCTGAGGAAAACAGAAAGAGACTGAGAAAACTAAGCCTTGGCCCTGAATGTTTTTACAGCTTTGTGTCCTCCCAACTTCCTACTACTACCTACCAGGGCCTACTAGTGCCCACTACGACCTCCTTCCTCCCTAATCCCAATAATGCACTTTTCAAAACATTGCCCCTGGCTTTGGCCCCACGACAGGAGGAACTAGTCCTACTCCTCTTCTAATGGGGATCATAAAAGTATCTGACTTTACTTTAAAAAGGGCCAACCCATTTCCTCCGTCTATCCAGCTCTAAATCCTACAGGATAGGGAAAAAAAGTGGCAGTCAGTGAAATATTTGCTTAGAGATACTTGGGCTATGTATGCCATGTACTCACAGAGAAAGTAAACAACTCGCATTTCGATAGAAAGGTAAGGCACTCACGCCCCTGCGGTCCTACTTTGGGAGATAATCCATCAGGGAAAATGATCCTTTGCCATATACTTGACATGCAATGACTGGCCAGCATCTCATCCAGAGTATTACAACCTGTCCTTTTCCCCCTATTTACTTTAATATTCAAAGACCAAGTCAAAAGACCCAAGGCAGTCGCCCTTATTTTTTTTTATCCCCTAAGATGTTCCATCTCCATTTCCCAATAAGTCAATACTCGATAGACGAAACAAATCATCTCAGAATCTCTCTCGTCTCTCCAGCTCTCTCCACCCAAAGTGGATAGAAAAAATCCACTGTCAACTCAACCGCTAAATAAGGCTAAAAAAATGAGCCCTTTAAATCGAGAGAAAAAAAAAAGTATTCTTGTATGGAAAATGGCAAATATTACACGCAGGGGATGAATGTGCGGTGGAGCTTAGTTCAGGGAAAAGTCATTGCCACTAGTTACCCTGAACTGTGCATAAATATTCCATTACAGACTCGATTATGGGTGACTTATTTGTAAGTTGGGGAAAGAATTATATGAGTTGCTATGAGACTATCAAATCCAATTAGAGATCAGAGATCAAACAGAGAAATACAGAGGGAAGATGAATCAAGTTTATCAAAAGCAATCATCGGGTTGCAAGTTGATAAAGAGCACATGTTTACAGCACTACTTGAACTATTCACCGATATGGACTTGGAAGTCTCAAAAGGCTCTGAGTACTTGTTGCTTTGTCAGGTTCATATTATTATCTCCCAGTGATTCGTACAAACTGAGATCTGTGAATACTTACAAGGACCTTAAATAATACCTTGACGGACTATCTCTCTCTCTATTGAGCTTTAGAATGAGAGAGTTAATAGCATTAGGCTCTTCCCACGGATCATAAGAGGAGAGAACGGGATCTGGGACAATGCGGTCTTGAATTCAATAAAGACGGAATTCCCTGATGAAACCCTAATCTCAAGCCCATGCTTCCTATGCCTAGCAAGAGCAAATGAAGAGATGGAATTACAGTGATACATGCTACCATTAAATATCTCTCTCTCTCTCTAATGTAAATACAGAAAGGGCTGGGGAAATGAATCACCCGGCAGTAGCAGATTATCAGGGGAGATTGGAGCCGATACCTTCCGCTAAAATGCTCGATACACACGTACACGTACGAGCAAATGCCAAGGGACGGATCGGATGACTTAAGCATCGGGTCCCAAAGTCCCAAGGGACATTTTAATCTTTTCAAAGTGAACAGCTCATATTTTATCAGCCACAATATAATATGATGAGAGTAGATTTAATCTCAACTCTCTGAGCGTAAAAAAAATTACTTTATCGGTTTATCTGCTTAGGCAGCATTTAATATTATGTCTTTATCTATAGAAAAGAAAAATTCTTCATCTTTTCTTAAGAAATGTATCACATTCCATCTTTACACTGTTTTTTCCCTTTCTTTTATCACTTTGATATATTTCTTAGGGAGTCTCGAGGAGCGTAGTGAAATCAATATTTTTCCACTCGGCAGCGTTGGAATTGATACTTTGTGTTGATGGTGCTAATTTAAGGTTTAAAATAAAATAAACGAGAGGGGAACTGCTGAATGGCAGGATTAAATTTTGCTAGTACGTCACTTTTTATCAACTTTATATCTTAATCTCTTGTGTTGGTAGACGGAAGCTTTCTTGGAAATTTCTCAGCATCTATTATGCAAGCCGAGACTGGGTAGTTTCATTTTAATAGGGCTTTTTGAAACCGATATTTCAACGAGGAATAGTCCAGTCCTTGAACACAAGACGGTGGACAAAAACATTTTCTCATCAAATTGTGGTCCTAAACACTCATTGCAGTTGATTATAGCTTCTTGTGTGTCAAGCCTTTTCTTCCCTAGACAGATCTACATATCTGGGCCCAGCATGGATTTGACGAAGACAAGGACAGCGTACCAAGTACGCAATTGATGACTCCTCAATGGGCCAGTTCTAGGAACCGGGAGTTAGGCAGCTATAGATAAGATTACACCCAACTCAATCTGCTTACATTAGTGGATGCGAACACTAACGGGGATAATTGGTTTGCATAAGCCTCCTTGCCAATCCAATTCAGTGCCTAATCGTAGGGGGTTATCAGAATTAACCACGGCACTAATAAACACAAGAGTTAACCACTAACCTTATTAACCCTATCCGTCTTGCTCATGTCTTTCATTCTCCATGCCTAAAATACAGCTTCCAACTTGCATTGTACGCTACTACTCTGTAACAGTATATGCAGCCAACTTGTCATGAGCTATATGCATGGGTGCGTATCAAGATTTTGAAACCCTGAAATTGAAATACGGTTGAAATGAACTGAGATTTAGATTCCAATCCATAAAAAACATGAAACACAAGACAGACCCTAGCACTTAGCGTCCATTTTAAGATGTCCAACCACCAAATAAAGTTATCAATCCACAGCTCTGAGATTTTGGCATGAGCTTCTATGTAATAAAAGCAATGGCGGAGCATTAACAATTGAACAAAAAGCCTCGTCCGAAATGGCTTTGATATTTATTCTCAGCAATTTCAATCACCACTCCGCCTCAAACCTCCCGGAGAATAAAAGCTAAAAACTATGCGAGCTTTTTGAGTGTGACTTTTTTACATTCCTAAGTAGAAGCCTCTCATACGATAAGTGAGTGACCGATTATCATTCGACATTTGAACAACTCACGACGACCAACTGGCACTGGCCTAATCGGTATTTAAACTTTCAAACATCCAAGTATTGAATCCATCTACAATGTTCGAAGCGTGATGAGGTAACAAAGGGAGCCAAAAAAGCTATTATGCAGAGGCATGCACATACCAACAATAATCCTTTGGTAACAAATTATTGAAGCAGAATATACTTGCAAAAAAAAAACAAGCTTGCCTTTTAGAAATCCATTTTTTACACTCTGTTATTCTACATAACAATTTAAAACTCATAGGCTTCGGAGCTGAAACAGCTTTTACTTAGACGTAAAGACAGTAAAGATAAGAACGGGGAAAAAATTGAAACCACTCATCTGTTGCAAAGCCCAAAACTCTTTTTGATGAGCTGAGCAATTTAGAATGGAAAGGATTAAGTTTTCCACCCTGTCGACTCCTAAAATATTTGTAACCCTTTTTTATTGCTCACATAAAAAGGAGGCTGCAGTGGGTTCGGAGTTGGAGCTCCCTGGACACTCCTGTGAGCACACATTCAGCATGGGACGTTCATTAAAATTCAATTTTGACATTTTCACGACGACGACCCAACCTGCTAAAAATAATATATGAGCGGAGCCTTAATTTACACAAACATTCATGAGGCTGGCTACATGTTAAAGGAAACGAGTACCTGCGGCCTTCAAAAGCTTCCACTCCAAGATTCAAAAAATCAACAGAATAACCAAGAGCAAGTTCCCTATTATAAATATTGCATACAAGTGACCCAGTCAACCCTTGCTAAAAAAAGTTTGCATTTTAAAAGTTTACTTGGCACTATAGCCACTGTTGACATCTGGGATTGGTGAGCCCGTATGAATGAATGTGGCGAATAATACATGATCCCATTTTATTTCTCAGCCTCTCCCATAAAATTTTCCGGAAAAGTCTCACCCGAAATTTCCATAAAAATAAAACTAAAACCGCTTGGAAAAGGGTGGAATAGAGATATTCTGTACACGTTTTCAAATTCACAAGACTTGTTGACAAAGCTAAATCTTTTCTCCCATCAGCTACATCTTCCAACCAAATCTATCGACACAAACGGATTTCGTCTTTAGTATTGACATTTAATGTTATGCAACCCGATGTGCTAATACTTGAACTGCCAAAATCCAGCTTCCGACCCTGGCATGGGTGTAGCAGAAAGTGAGCAAAAGTCCTATGCAATAAGGGCTTCTCTTTTATGATGATCACCCCATAGTAAAGGAAAGCCCTAAAAAATATGCTCATGTACACATCTGCGTGAGTAGTATGTTGGCAGGGTTTAACAAGGGACATTGGATAAGAGGTTACTTTGAAATAGTTTTAAACTATAACATAATTTGAAACGGTTATGTAAGGCTGAAAAGAGCGGACAAAGTTACAGTAAATAATATTCAATATTTTCTCCGACCATTTTCTCTCTCCCTATTTGTCTAGCTAGGGATGTGGAAAGGAGTATGAATCAATAGACGAGAATCCAAAGAATGTTTCAAGCCCGATGCAAAGAAATTCAATTTTGAATCACGTCCTCTGTCTTGATCTTATGTATGTATGCCTGGAACTTAAGTCTAGGCATGGCATGAAAGAACTAATTGTTACCCCAGCCTCGGGCAAACAATATCAATACTACCCACCACAAGCACATACTAGCAAGCCTAGAACCCATGTCAACTCTTCGTAGTGAAGGCCGATTGTTAACTCTATTGTAGAGAAAAGGAGGTCCCCACAGGCAGGAAAAGAGTCCCATTGTAGATTGTCAAGAAGTAGTGTAGAGCCTCTGGGGCCAAATATAGCATTTGTTGACCTCTAAAACACCCTTCATTTTTTCTCAAGTGAAACAGGAAGCCCTTGGCCATGACTTCTGCTCCTTTCAGCCTTACGACTGTAACATGAGACTGAATAACAAGAAAAAAACTTCCCAACATAACACAACCTACGAAGGCAAAGCAAAGGGGAAAAAATCCAATACACTCGGAAATAACAGATAGATTGTATTTCTCAAGATGTAATTGAGAATTGGAGAGGTATATTGAGTCTTTCTACATTTTCCTAAATCCTGTCCAATGGTAATAAAATCTAAGTTCCAAATCATCATGATAAAAGAGACCACAATTATTATCTTGACGCCATTTCTAAAGAGCCCGTATTTATTTTCGACGGAAGCCCTTTTGGGAGATTATGAACCTTGGGTGTCAAAAAATGAGACTAGATCAGGAGTCAAAGTTGACGGTGACGACTCTTAGAGATTAGAAAGGGCGTGGGAGGAGGTGGGGTTGCCGATAAAGTGTAAATTTCCTAAGTAACTTTCTCCGCTTGAGGAGAATACAATTCCCAGCCAACTTCAGCCAAGTGAACCGGGTATTCTAAGGACAATGTCAACGACTCATTATTAAAACACTGTTTTTCTTCTGCTTGAGAAATTCCTTTTAGAGGCCAACTCCATGACCCGTCTCCCTCGCCCATCAAATCCCCTCCAGCCCCGAAAAGGGTTAAATATTTTAAATAGTTTAAAATTAATTACAATCTTCAAACGAGGGCTCCCTTATTCTCCGAGTGTGGTGGACCTCCTCACATAAACTCTAGCTGGAGAAACTTGCAAATTCTCCTCTCTAAAATTATAATTCAAAACTTCTAGTTCTTATTCTCAAGCCCACTCAACATTCCAGTTTGAACTTTTGTTCCTCTTGCATATTTCATGTTTCTTTCTCTCTCTTTTGATACGTGAGCTAATGGATACGGCTAAATTACAAGAAAGCTTCTCCAGGCATCCTCATCGGCTTTTAGAGCCTCTGAATTGTGAGCCCTGCGGAAGCTCGGGAGTTGCGAATCGGGAATCCAGGCTTAGAAAAGGGAACAAAAGATCAGAAAGGGATACGAAAGGTCTTGTTTGTTCAATACAAGTCAAACAAGCTTTATTATCTCAGACACCTACGTACATTACTCAGAGGCTGGCATTCAGCAAGTAATGATCCCAACGACACTCTGCAATGGACACAACGCTCACCCTTTTCATATAGGACGTAATAATGAAATCTTATCTATAATAAAATATTTATTTTTTCTCCATCGCAAGACATAAGAGACTGGGAGCTGGTGTTCTAATCGCCCCAACCCAAAACTACCACACACTCATGAGTTAGTTCACAGGACAACACAATTACATGCGAGAACAAAACGTGAGAGTGATTTAAAAGGAGACTCGGGATGAAGGAAATTTCTAATTCTATAGCCTCAGAAAAACCTCTTTGTCATTCTGTCATTGTCAGTGGGGTCGGATTTGGTTGAAAAATGTGTGATGCTGAATGAAACTTGTGAATCTATTTCGCATCAAAAAGACTCTAAAAATTATATTCTTCTCTCAATACGAAAAGGGAAAGGTGGCTTTGGATCTCGTGTATCAGGAGAGGAAAAAACACATCCAAAACTCGAGTATAGCTAAATCTAAGCTGTCACCACGTTTTCCCATATTTTTTTCCCCTCTACTCACAACAATACAGTGCGAAAATCAGAGGAGCTAGCTTCTATTGTTAAGAGTCCTGTGTGTAGACCTAGATGCTTGTATCTGTGTATGGATTTACATAAGGCTGCTTACGTATAGGCTCCCCTGTATTTCAACATTTAGCGAGAGGCCTGTAGATGGATGTGGCAGGACGTAGATGTGACATGATCTATTCCTGACTACATTACAGAGTGTCAAAGAGTCAGTCATCTGGAGCAAAAGAAAAATCCTTAGAAACATCAACTTTCATTTCTTATCGTTCACACAAACGAAAACATTTAGTAATTGCGAAACTTTTTCCTCTCTCACATTGAGTGAGCACATCTGGAGTCTGGACTTAAAGGCCGCTTCCACCACGGGCAAAATAAATGGAGTTCAGGTCCAAATATATCCTCTTTTATAGACAACACCAAAGAATGTGACACGGAGCATTAGGAATTATACAACAAATAACCAGTAAATCCCATGTATTTTTTTGGAGCTTAGGTTCCGATCCTGAGCTGGGAAGATTACCCCCTCCCTCCTCCCCCCCCTAACCCATAGCTTTTGAAGATGAAACTCTGACAAGATAGAAAGTAAATAACATATTTGCTGAAAACCGTACATAACCCCTCTTTCGCGAGAAACGGGAGCTCATAATGAGTTTAATTATACAAAATCTCAGTATTATTATGAACAGGATGGGAAAAGTTTGTCACACAACAACAAGTCTTTGATGATCCCTGCTTGCCCCTTCCTAAACTCTGCTGACACTTCATTCTATCTAATGGTACAGAGAACCTTAATTACTTGTCAACCCACTCTCCTTAAGCGTAACTACCCGTGTGTGCCCGTCCATGAACATCTGCAGAATTCACTTCGAAAAACGTTCACTCTGCTTGCTCCTAAAATATGGGGGAGGGGGGTGTGAGAAATATAGGGGGCAAGATACAAGATAAATATGACAACGGCGTGTGATCAGGAGAAATGAGATACTTTGTAAACTCGTTATTTCTTTTAAAACAATTAATTTTTCAGATTTTACATTTTATTTATTTTAGCTTTTTCCCGGGAATCGGGGAAAAAACTCCGCTTCTGCCTCAACTACTACAGCAATTCAATGTGAATCTATTTTTTTAAGCATCGTGCTCTAAAGACAAAAGCATATCTCATTATCATCCCTTTCATCATTACTTTGGGAGACGTGTGCCATTTCCCTAATAATTGTATTTATAGTTACGTTCCCAAGCCTGATACGAGTGATACGGTATCTTATGGCTAAAAAACATGCCCGTTTAAATAAGGGCCTCTGGGGCTTAATAAGTTTCCAACCTGAAATTTGTAATTAATGACTAATTTAACCAAAGATTGGCAAGGGCCCAGGCATTTATTTCATGAAATACGGTACTTTGAATCCGCCCTTGATGTTCATCCATCCTTATGGCTGATTCTTAATTCAATACCTCTGTAACTTTATTCTGTCATTTGTCCTCATCGTAATTGCTACACGTACACTGCTGACTGCACAGGACAAGGCCTCGGGATAGATTACAGGTAGAAGAGACGTATCAACGTATCCTCCCGTCTCTGCTATTCCGCTAATACTGACATTTCCAATACATAATAATTATAATGGTCCTCGAGTATATTTGACTCGCACTCCCTCCCTGAATCCAAACTATCAAAGGGAAAGCGCAAGGTGAATGTATCGGGTTATGCAATCTTTCAAATGTCAAATGACCCCGGAGTCACATTACAACAACAGAGTATACAACGTGTTTGGAGGGGTGAGCTTCTAATGTTCTAATTGCCACATCCACGAAAGGTGGACAGGAAGGAGAAGATGCGGTAAGCTAATCCATGAGCTTGTGCTGATTGGAATCAGTGATTGGTGTCCAGTCGCACGGACTCTTTTGAGCCATCAACACTTGTCGTCACTTGCAGCCGCACAAGTGACAAGCGATCCTTTGGGTTTGCATTCAAAAGACTTAGGGCCTTGAGAAATGAGGCCAAGGTGCAAGAACCTTTTGGAGGATTAGCGAAAAGTTCAAAATCCTTTCTCTGTTTTTGGGAATAAAAGATACAACGTCGAAGCAAAGCCGAGTTGAATTACATTTAGGAAATGGCACTTTAGCGGAGGCCAACGAGCCGGTGACATTTCAACGTCACGAAGGCTCCATAAAAACAAACCATCACACTGCCATTTTGAAAGTGAAGCCCTACATTGCACTGCCATTCCAAAACCATCTCCTCTCCAAAGAATTAGAGGCAGAAAATTCTTTCCATTATTCAGTCATCCAACTGAAAGGGTTGCATTTTGCATCAGCACGGAAATATATAACTTGGAGCTTAACAATTCTGCCGAAACGAAGGACCTTTGACGGATTTTACTGCTTCATTCCTATATAATTCTCATACTTTGTAAATTAAAAAAATTCTATGGCTTATAGGTGGGAGCTACCCGGTTCCTTGTGCTCGTATTGTGTAATTTTTTTCGGAGGCATGATATTAAAAACTGTAAAGCCGGAAGCTAGGAGAGCACAATGGATCTGGTTACATTTGAATTGTTACCGAACCGTGTTACTAGTGCATGTATAGGAAGTCTAGAAAATCCAATTGATGCTAATGACACCCCATCGGTTAGATAATATACGACCTCCCCCTGTTAAATGATGAGAATCCACGTGTGCAAATACTAGGAATATCAATTAATTATTTAACGACTGTCACACAATCAATAAAGTGTAAATAAATGGTCAGGTTGAAGACACTCTAATTGGCAATTATGTCAATCACACTCTGGCGGCAGGGCATCAATCGTTTCACCAAGTACCGTCTTGGTCAGGATGACTACTGAGAAATGAGATTAGTAGGGGTACCTACAGCGGCGTCGGGGATGATATAACCGGCCTAAGGTAGACAACAACGATACCCTTTCAAATTTCTGATTCCGATCCCTGATTACATTAATTTTTTTGATTGTATCACAAGCCCTCATTCTATATCACAGTAGGATGCCATCAAAGTCCAGCAACAACCAAACAATACTCTTCTCCAGCCCATGTAGCTAACAATTAATTAATCAATCAGTCGTTCGTCCGCAAGACTTGGTAGGGAGTCTCCTTCCGTCTTGTAATAGACTGACTGCACTGTTTGATCAAGCTGATTGGAATTCTAAATACTCCCCACTACTCTAGATACCATTGCTTTACAATCCGACAAAGTATCCTATCTAGCTAAGGAGCTCTCGTGAGCTGGGTAATCTTTACAGGGCTACCCTGGTCGAGGGATATTGAGGCGTTTACTCAGAAACTTCTCGGTATTGCGATTTACAGAGAATTTCGTAAAGTTTCCCGGAACCCCGATCTACCCAACAGCATCGTCAGCATCCAAGCATCCTGTAACTCTCTGCTTGGAGCTTTTGTCGAGGATGCGTATTGGCAGAAAACACCTTTCCACTAATGCAAATTCCAGCCTCCTCATTCTACGTGTATTCTTTACCCCCACCTGACTGGTTCTGGAGAGAGACGAGACATTTTACTGATGTTACCTAACATTCCTCAAATCCTAAGCCTCTCTTTCTGAACTGATGATCAGACACTCTAATCCTTAAAGCATGAAAACGATCTTGTAAATAGTATGCTTACCACATTCGTATCGCTGGGGAGAAATGAGGGGGAGACGGTGTTGTTAGTTCTGTTTCACCATAAATCATTTTACTATTATGAGAAGGCGTTTAATTAATTAAACTCTTTCTCCCGAATGAGGAACAGCGGGCACCCGGGTATATAGCCTGTCCCCGTGCATCCCCTTGAATTGCTACTTTCAAATCCTGTCGACTATCTCCAATATAGAAGGCAAACTGCCAAAGCCAAACTACTTGACTCACCTGAAAAGAGACGTATTTGTTTCTCTTGAATGAAGGAATTGCTGGATTGGAGATGAATATCAAAGATTGACTAAAGCTACGGGTTGTTAAAATGATTTCCATGATGAATGTATCTATGTGCTATCGTCATCTCCTCTAAATTCAAGGATATCATCATCCCTAAAGATTTTGATTATACAGGGAAAAAACTCTTGAGTAAAGCACATTGAAACTTTTGATTTCTCAAGTTGGCATCGAAACTGAAGATGAGTTAGACATCCTCATGAATTCAAGACCTACAACCTATACTTTAGCAGCCTTAGACAGATTGTCTATAGAATTATTCCATATCATAGATCGTTCCGTATTTCCAAATCCTGCCTCTAAACAAATACTAAGATACAAAATAGAAACGTTCCCAGTATTCAGCCAAGTTGTTTAGAGGGGACTTTCTCCGTCCTAATACCCAAGGATAACAAATCAAGTTGAGAGAAAGCTATTTTATCAGCACGGCCGGAACATTTCAGAAGAGCCTGTTGTATAGATGGGTCATTTATCAGCCTCTAAAATGACGATTGGATGGGACAAGTTCATCAAATAATTGCAAGCTCCCAATCCCAAGACCATTACTTAGCACAAGAAAAGGTTCAGCTGGAAAGGCTTGGATCTGAATACTTTTTTTAAGTGCATGCATATTTATTTTTGAAAATTCATGTAGGGAATCAAAATGAACGCAAACTGCATCAAAAACAGCTCATAATAGGATAGGGAAATATATTCCACTTTCCTCCAGCGTCTAGATATAGAGCGTGAATAGATAGGATCGGTAGTGGCAGGGCTCATGCGGCAATAGGTCTTGAAGTCTTGACAGACTTTCCCCTCTGGAGAAAATATTTCCAGGTGCTGTAAAAGCACAGGCTAGACTAGATACTTCTTTCCCCCCTTCCACTTGTTTCCCCATATGCCCAAGAACGGGTTTTGGGCAAGCTAGTTATGCGGGGATTGGAGACTAAAAGTATTAAACGCAGTATTTAGCAACAGTTTGTAGGATTCAACGCAGAATTTAGCTACTGTTGGTATCAAATCCCCCCGTAAATCCTTTCCCAGCAAAGATTTTTATTCATAGGGGGATAGAAAGTTATCCAAGGTGTTTTCTCCAACTGAATCGATCAGCAGGTACTACTTACCAAGTGTCATCAAGAGCTGACTAGCTTATCACTTATAGTTACATACAAGTTAATAATGCCTCCATGCATCACAGTAGAGAAAGGAAAAAATCTTTGATGAAAATCATTCTCCATTTCCCTCTTGACTGAATGTCAAAGGTCGAAGAAGGAAAGTAATTAAAAGGTATATATCTATAGATTTGAGACAAGATGGATACATATAGAAAGAGAGAGAGGGATAGCAACTATAGAGTAACTACCGACCTGATTTTTAATCTTTACACAGCACGTTTGTGACTTTTGATATTAATTTCCTCCCTCCTGAGCTTTGAGCTTAGGAAGGGAAATTATATGATGTAGCCTCCTCTATTAGTATCAGGTTTGACCCAAATGCTCAATTTAACTAGGAAATCGTTGAGAATAAGTATACAGCCTTTTTTAGAGTCTTTCAGAGGGGGGTACACTGTTCTAAATCTTGTGAATGCTGTGATAACGAAAATATAAGTTAATGATCATGTTTCCTCCAGCATCCGTTCCATCAGCTCACGGCTCAGCGACAATCATAAATGGAAGTGACCCTCGTAATTACAGACACTGGACCTGCTTCTTTATAACCTCTAACGATGTACACCGAGAGACGTGCCTTCATAATTAGTACATCTTTCACTGTACAATCCCCCACCGAGATGGAATATAAACGGGGAAACAGAAAGGAGAGGCTCAAAAAAGTAACAACATGGACAGTTGGAGTAAAACTTCCAGGGTTTTAACGAACAAACTTGGTCATCCGCAAGACCGGATACCCGGAATCCATAACGGATATTAATCCGTTGTTCGGGCAATGTGTTCTAACCTAGAGCCCAGGCCTGTAGTGCCATCACAACCGGTGATTGACAAATCGAATGTCCTGAACCGGCGGAGGCTGACCCACTCAATATTTCAACATCCTTAACTCAATTTGATGAGCTTGAAGAGAGTGAGAGAGTTGAGTCTCTGCTATCAAATGAGAATCTCCCGTCCTTATATTTCGATTAACCCGAGATGAGAACCAGTTAATTCATTAAATTCACAGGACTCACTCGGCTCGTCTCGAATAGAAACCCGAAATCTCTTCAAGTTCAAGAGAAATTCGTAGAATCCGCTTCCGTTTCCAATAGGGAATTGAACGAGTGGTACAAGATTTCGGAACTCACACTATACCCGAGCAGGATTAACTTATTTTTGTCGAATATTGTCCAAACTGTGGCTTGTGGTGGACGTCTGTCAACATTAAGGCCAAGTTTTCATACGGGCCTTGAATCATTAAATACGGATTAAATATTCATCTGCAAATATTTACAGCATCATAACTATATAACTCAAGGAAACCAACCCACCAAACACAATTTGTAACAGTTGATATTTTAGCTGTATTATGGCCTATCGGGGCCCCAAGTATGGAATATGAATGTGGAAGTCACAAAGAAAAGCTGATGTGGTCTATTGTTATTTTCCATAGAATTTTCCCAGGCAAGATTTTCATTTAAAGTTTATTTTATACAATAAATTATTGCAGATTCAATTCTCTTAAATCCCTATTGGTCTTGGCTAGTCATATATAAGCTCCTAAGGTTTACCATACAGATCAATTGAACTACCAAACAAAACTCTGTTGATTGTGATTTGGGAATACTGAAAGAATCTTAGCCGATTTGAAAAAACCCAATATCCAACCCGGTTGGAAAAGCATGGGTTTTTGAATCTACTCAATCTTGGGGAAAAGTAATTGGAAAAGATTGACCAGAAGGATACAGGGAAATTACTGGCTCATGCATACGTCTAAACAGCATAACAATTTCTCAGATTGGATTTCTATGGCATGTAGCATTTTATTTCAGGATGAAAAGCTTTAGCTACCTGAATGGAAGGGTCAATAGCAACCGCTGGAGTTACTTTATTGGTAAGACTAATAGAGAACCAGGCCCTTCATCTAGATTACTTTATTGACTGAACCGGATAGGGCTTTTTAAATTGGGGCAACAATCGGGATCCTGAATTGGCATTGATAAAGATAATATGACGACGATATAACTAACGGATCCAAAAGGTTGAAGACCAATGGCAGCGTTTTTCAATCAAAATGAGCCATGTTAAATTAAAATCTAGGGATGGCCCCGACCAGTAAGCCTATCTTTGAATACAACTCTTTTTACATCACATAAAATGACCCAAACTATTCAACTCAATTCAAAGGGTTGGACCTAATCTCAAGCACAGTTCCCGGCTAAATTAAGCATGTTCCTTTTGAAATCGAAACGTAGATGTAGATATGGTGCGTCCCTCGACGAGCACAGCCCTAAGTGTTCACTTGTTTACTAGAAGGGGACAAACTTCTGACCCGGATCATCCTAGGACTGCTCATAATTATTTTGAAAACAATGGGAATTAAGGGGCGTTTTGAGCCTTTAACTGGAATTAATTAATTTATCTAGAGAGCCTTTGAGTTAAGTTTCAACACATTTCTAAAAATTCCCAATTTCGCGAATAAATAAGGCAATTCTAAATCTGATCACAAAGATTGGATTATCGGGGGCGTATATATTTTCTATATCGAAACTATTAAACGCGTCAACTAAACATTGCGAAATAATTACGGGATGGCCTAACGCTGGTGGAAAGAGGATTTTCTTTGGAAATCCTTTAATCCTGGGTCTCCAAAAAACTCAGATTTTGTATGCCGAAACTTCAAAACGCTGTTGGACTGGGGCCGCTTCGCCCGGCTTACATTTCGTGTTAATATGTTGCCTATGACATTTACATTTAATTTTTAATTTATTTTCCCTTTCAGCTGCTTTGAAACCATTTCCTGCCCGTTTTAAAAATGTATTTTTCTCGTCTAAAAAAAATCCGACTTCTAAATTCCTGGTCCTCAAGATTTTTCCACTCTAACGAATCAGAATGAGCATCAGTCCCCTTGTAGTTTGTCACTGGAAAGCGTAGACTCGTCTCGTTTAATGTATGTATATCCGTGACCACTGTGCAGACATTATGAAAAACTTCAAAGGGTTCTTGAAAAATAAATATACAAGACTAATTGCAAGATTTGATTCAAATTTCCGTATAAAAGAGCACATAAAAACAGTGAGAGTAATTTCTCTAAAGCTGAATCAAACTAATGGTTTCCATGCAACTTTCTCAGGGCACCCGGGCAAGTGGAAATTGAATATACACGGTACATATTATATTCTACCAGTATTGATCGATAGTTTTTATGAGACTTGAGGACCAGACTCATTTACCCAACATCACCAATCTTTAACTCCAAATATTAAATATTGAAAAACATGTATTTAAAAAAAATATCATCCTACTGTGATTTGATTTGCATGGTTCCTTCCTTTATTTATATTTGAACGACGCTTATAATTCGACAAACCCTCTGCCTTTATACTTATAATTATAATTACATGTGAAACAATGCTGAGCGGTATGAACTAAAACATACAAGGAATCCTCCAGCACAGAATGACATCATTGGTTAAGGTCGATCTATTTTCAAATGCTCATTTTAATTTCCCCCAAGGTAAGTTTAATCAACTAACTGGGGACGTGGTAGTTCATATGTCTTAACTTTACTAGAGAAAGACGAGCTCGGGATGTCTTGTTGTATTAATTTATTCTGGAAAGGGTATCATGTTTCCAAATCCGGTTTCCTATTTTCCTGATGCCACTACTCGCCCTTATTATTAGCTAATTAGTTATTGGAAGTCCATAGAAATAATAACTATAGGAGAGAGGAGGCTGCTTATAATGAAGCCTGGAGGTGGTCAAATAGTAAATGGAAAACGGACAGAGGACTTACGTGTGGCGTATGTATTTCCGGCTCGTTTCCGATTCTACAATATGGAGCTTGTCAATGCGGTGGATGTGGGTAAGTTGAAGACCGCTACTTGTGTGACGTGACCTTTTGTTCGGCCCGTGCGGGTTTCAGCTTTCAAATTAAAAACAAAAACAGTCCTTCTGATTTGTTAATTGGATAAATGGAGTTCCCGTTCCCAATGAATTCAATGAAAGCAGTCAAGGTCAATTCTCAATTGGTGTGGAATGGTATTGGAATATTTTAGAATTTCTCAGTTTCTCTGGCTTTGACCAAGCTTTTTTATTTCCTGTCCGACGGTTCAAAGTTCAGAAATTGTGATCCTAGAAATACATAAGCACAAATTGGAAACTGAATCTGGAAATATTCGATTACAATGACTAATAATAATTCATTCAATTTTCTGTATTATGTATTTAACAGAAATTTAAATAATAGAAATTTAAGAATCTGGAATCATTTCTTATGTCCATCCTATTTTGTACTTAATAGCTATAAAATATTAATTGAATTTTAAAACCAACCTTGAAAATCTGCCCGGACACAATTATGTATCGTTTGCAGCTATTTAATTTATATTTTATTATGATGTCCAATACACAATACGAAAAAAATCCAAGTCATTCAGGTAAATTCTATCATAAACACTTAAACACTTGAAACCTAACTCTCAGTCAAATGATTATCATGTGTTTCCCAAGACCCGGCACAATTTCACAGTTTTTACATCTAAGCCATAGACTTGACTTCTCAGACTATACAAGTTCATTACTAATCAATACTAAAATCCCAACTGCTCTTAAGATTCAGTCCCACAAATCACAAATTGGTCTCTGTTCGTTTCTTAAAAATATTCGCACCCAGCCCGTGTCCTTCTCACCAAAAACAAAAACAAACAGACCGAACCCGGCAGTCTCTAATTGAAAAAAGTTTTAAAACCCGTACAACACAATAGTTCTCCGTTAATAGACTGGAAGGAGGCTGTTGTTGGAGGGATGTGAAAATGATTGGAATTGATTTCCAATGCTCAATCCTCCAAACCGTTCCCACCTGATATAAGTCTCACAGGTAGGGAGCTGTCCAGAGGTAGCAGGTACAGGAGTTTTCAATAGCTCTCCACCGTCCAAAAAACATCGGGAGAACACGAGGGGATGATGTGTTTAAAAAGTGTGTGATAATAGTTTGACTTGTCAAAACTCTTGTTCTCTAAAGGCAAAGGCTTAAAGCCCTATGTACTCAAGGGTCCCCAATCAATGAATGAATCTGAGAATAATCCAAAATCCAAACACTTCCCACACACAAGACGACACTACATCCCCGAATAATCCTCACAAGATTGAAATGATGAGACGAGCCAGGAGTTTAGTGATATGGTGGCAAGTCGTTATAAAAAATTCATATACCCGAACCTGCTGATCGCCTTGACTAACTCTCAATCCTCTCGTCCCGTTCACTTGATTGAAAGTAGTTGCAGGACAAAAGTATCAAAGAACTCGAAAAAGTCTTGGCTCCTTTGGCTCTTAGAGATTATTCATGGTCTCGTATGATAATAACAACATGGAACATATGCTATACACTCAGGCCCAAGAGGGTAGGTATATTTTCATGACTTGATTCGTCAATGTTTTTGGACTGAGGGTGGTTTTTGTGCGGAGGTTCTAGCCAACTTTAAAGAGTCCTCTTTCTCGCATACCGTGGACATGCTTCCTTGGTATATCCACCACCAACTAAATCTTAGAGTATTTTAAGGAAGAGATATATTTTTTTAGCATTCCTCAAGACAGTAGAAAGGAGAGAGGGAATCGTAATAGTAATAGTCAACACACTCAACAGGGTTTTTTAGCTTCACGAGAGGGATTGCTTGGAAGCTGCAATAATTATTAAGACGAGGTGCTCAAAGCAACCTTAAAGAACTGTCTGAGAAGAACTGAAATAGGACATGGATGGGCACAGGTTATGTAGGAGAGGAGTAGAGAGCTAGAAAGCACACAGTACCAATGGGACCATATATTTATTACCCTTGGAAATAAATGAGCCAACTCTCCGAGCCATCCCACCTATGACCAGTGCGGGGAATGGTCCAGACTTGTTTTGATTCATGAAAAAGGTAGCTCAGAGCTAAGAAGAGGAGGTCGGCGAGGGTTGCGAAGGACCCTTAAGGCGTCCGACCTCTTGGAGGATCTAGTACACTAGTCTAAGGATCATAGAGATCCATGGCTTCTCACAGAGTACCTTGGAGCTTGTTATTTTTGACAAGTGGTGTACCTCCGGCTGGGCTATATAGTTCCAGAGGACCTTTCTCGCCTAGACCTATATTAGGAAGTTTGTGAACAATTTCATGGCGCAGTTGTACACTAGGACATATGATAAAGGATAAAACGGGGAATATTATCGGCTCCAGGAGATTCTCTTGGAGCCGGTCGTGTTCGTTCGGGGATTTTTTTTTACCATTTTGCAATCTTCAGAGTCTGGAGAGAGAGAGAGACATTAGAGGGATAGTGTAGGCTGGTAAAACACATCAGCACTGCTATCGTTTCACTCAAGAGCATAAGGATATATTTATATAAGAGGCTGGTGTGGGATAGTTTTTCCCTACCTTTGGTTGAAAAGTGATTCGGGGTCTTGCGTTAATCTTCGCACAAGAAAACTCGGGAAGTTAGCTGATGATGAGGTAGGACAAGAGCTTCATCTCCTCCATAAATTACAGATTGTCTCTCCGAATTCCCCAATTTGTGCGGATTGTAAGGGAGTGAATCGGAGTAATGAGAATCGCGGAACCATATGGGGATCTTTGCATGAATGGCTGGAGACGAGGCAATGGAAACAGATGCAGGGGAATTCATTATTCCCCATTCCCAAATCCAATTCCCGAACAACCGATTTTGTGTAAATAGTTTTCAAAATCCAAACTCGGCAAGAGTCCAATAGTTCTCTCCTCCCTCCTTTGCTATTTGGCACGGGGCGAGAGCTGGTGAGAATGTTGGCATGTTTTAAATGCCTGGGGCTCTTATGACACCTCATCTCATTCCCAACGTCCCCATCAATTATCACCTCGTGGATCCTCACACTCCCGTACAGGAGGCTCTCTGGTTCCCTTATCGGAACGAGGGCTTTCTCGGGGACATGGAAGTCCCAAGTAATGATTTTCAACAACTTTGGAACGCTGCAAGGAGTGGGAGCTTCTTCAACCGCTTCGGGCTTTAATGGATTGAGAAACGGAACGATCATGTATAGAATACCATTGCTGAACCTGAAACTCCCACTCATTTAATGACACGGCACGGGACAGAGAAAGACCCGGGCTTCTGTACGAGGAGATCACCAGTATTTTTAATACATGGGCAGGTTGAAAATAATTGGAGCAAGGAATTTCATCTTTAATCGTGGAATTGGTTGCATCATATTTCACATGCTTTTTTCATTATAGTCCGTGTAATTCCATAAGCACCAGTTTCTGCCCTTATCCCCAATGAATTTGATTGGGAGTCATTCCGGGTCATTCCGGGTCACTACCGCATCACACATTATTAGATATCTTGATGCTTTTCCGAGCTTTTTTCTCCCAAAAAGTCTCATTGTTAGCTCTAGGTTTGAAGATACACCTGCGCTCTTATTTGTGTAGATAGAAACATGGAATATGAGAATGATGTACGTGACATTTCAATTCCAAGTCCCAGTTATTTTAATACAATTTTCCATCCGCTCTCACAAGGACTATAATACAGAGGAATGATGATCTTGGTGGTGGTAAGTGCAGGGGGGATAAAGAATGTATATCCGAAATTCTGGCATCCTAAAGTGAAGGTGTATTTAATCTTTCCCTACGGGTCTCTGGATAGAACCATTTGGTGAGAAGGTACAAGGAGTTCTTGGTCCTTTTACAACTTGTAATACATCATGTCGACAGACACAAGATATAACTATATCGATTAAATTTTTCCATTCTCCAAGTGGATCTGCAGCGTGGGTCCCTTCCCTGTTATCCGGATACGAAACCCACATTAAGTCACATAAAGCACACCCGTCCACATCATGGTGAGATTCCGTACTTGGAATACTAGCTCAACAGCAAAGCCGAGGGAGACTTACATCCTACATTTCCCCGATTCCTCTTTTCAATAAAAACATTTAAAATACCAAGGCATAATTCTTATACCGTCCTATCCCGAGGAAATGAGGTGTGTGGTAATCTATCAAAGAAAATTGTAGATCCGTCCAAAACTCCTAAGATTTGTGTCGCCTTGATAGTTTAACCGCAGAAAAGGTACCCACCAACTCTTTGGCTTTAGAATGGAGACGAGAGGCTCAGTTTTGGGAAATCGCCCACGCTCACCAAAACTGACTCCCTGATATATTCATGAATATATGAATTTATGACCCCTGTCCGTAGAATAATAACCAGTCCAAAAACACACGCTTTTTCTAGTGCCGAAGCTAAGTATCGCTCTGCCCCCGACTTGCCTTTTTTTATTTGGTCAATATCGTGCAAATGTAATTTATTTGAGGTATTACAAAATATTATTGACTACAAAAATGTTGGGAACTTATTTTTAACCCTTTTGGTACCATCACCGTATCCCTCTCATCTTCATCACTGTCTCTGTAAATAAATCAATTGGCTGAATGAGACCACTCGACATTTGTCCTCTGAAATTTGTGAGTCGTGCCAGTTGGTAAAAATTAATCCGAATTTTTTAAAAATACAGTCCTCATAAAGTCCATGAATTTTGCATAGTTTTAAATTTTGTGGATCCGACTCTTGAGTCAAATCCTCCGTTTTTGCACGTACACAGAAGGAATGGCATTCTACATTCATGAATAAAAAAGCCAGGGTGTGTATGTTAAGTGTTTAGGAGATGATTACTTTTGGCAAAAAGGGCTGTGAGGGGCAACCACTTGAAAACTCGGGATGACTTTGGTATAAAGACAATTAGTGACTTGAGGTTAGCGATGGTAGGAGTGATAGGGATATGATAGTAAAGACCGGGTTTATCCATGCCCTGATGTTCCATAAACATCTGGGAAAATTACCTCTGAGTTCTGGAAAGAAGAATTCTCGGAACTTGGCTTCCAAATGAATTTTAGTTCCAGGTTGGAAAGTGAGAGATCTGTAATGTACGAGCTTGTTTGGCTTAGGGAAAGCTACATGAGAGAAAGTAGGTTGTAGATGACACTGCCACTGCCACTCCATACCGTCAAATTCCTACTAGTCATCCCTGAGTGTGCCAAGTCCTATATAAGGGCCGCAGGGCTTTTTATTTCATTCTACTCTATCGTTTGTATTTATGTCCCACTAATTCATTCAAATGGGATTCTTATGTTTTCTCCCCCCTCTTGTTTGTTGTTGAACTATCCAATTAGTGTACGAACCGAGGTGCAATGTTTAAATTACGACCGACAGCTCATTTATAAACTTGCAAGAGACAGTTCACGTTAAGATTTATGGAACGAGGATCTGGGTTTTTTATGTCCATGAGATTCTTTTGTGAGTCCAGCTAGGGACCTAGGGACTTAGGGAATGACCATTGAAATCCTTAGCACCAAGTCCTCTTGCCCGGACACTAAGAACAAAGATTGATTGAACGGAAGATATAAAGTTTTCTTTGAGACTTTTGAAAAGTGGATTAGTGCTCTGGCGCAGAACATGTACTTTTAAAATTAAGAGGATGCCAAGTCCGATAAAAGCCTCCAGCATCGTTCGTAGTATTTCTAAAAGGATACAGATATGCAAGGCCGTAAACCTTAGTAAAGCGTAACTAAGGTTTACGGCCTTGCAGATATCAGAATAATTCATGTAAAATATATTAAAAACACAAACATGAACCTTTACTCGGAAGGAGTGGGGAAAAATGTAAATGAAACGGTGTGGAAAAAATAAAACACACTATGATGCAATCACTCTAGGATGGGGAAAACCCGGGTTGTTTGCTGATTAGGATTCGGTTAACTAGGATCCTTGCTCATTGCCTAATTGTCTCCCCCCAGGTGAAAAATCATGATTTTGCAATCTTGTGCCTTTAATTTGATTCCTATTGTTTCAAGCCATGTCAGCCTTAAATAAGGCTTGCGTCACATAAACTCAAGACTGAAACTAAAAGTGACGGGGATGGATGGAGAAAAGTTGGATCTTGTAAATTTTCCAATCAAACTTCTTCTTGATTTCTCCTGCTCTATTACACTTTGCACTTGGGCACAGCATATTAGCAAGAGACTGATTAGAAAGAGCTTTGCACAAACTTTTCACCATCACTAATGTTTCATTTGTCATTTGTCCCAGCTGTCTAGTTCCCTTAAAATCCCCGTGCCCCCCCCCAATCTCCATGGGTACTGCATGCGTATGAGATTCTTATATCCTGGTTTTTCTTGGAGCTTTCAAGTTTTGTCATTACATGGATTGAAAATTCTGAGCAGGTGGATCGGGATTTTTATTGGGATCTTCCTAGCTGGGGTTTTGGTTTTATTTGTTTCAACAAAGCTTTCCATTTGGCTTGTATGAAAATTTATGAATATAATCTATATTCCCAATGTACTTGTTGTAGGTAATAGCCAATGGTGTTTAGGAATAATAAGCTGGGCTTGGTTGGGTTACTCTTCCTGATGACTTTTTAATTTTGACAGGGGCGGCGACGTTGTGGTGTCTGTCCTTAGCATCTTGGCATGAATACAATTTCGAGAAGATGATCTCTCTCTCTCTGTTAGAGAAATAGAGATAGCTCTCTTCTTGTGCATTTACAAACCCACCGGCCAATCTTGTTCTTCTTTCTAAAAGGCAATCCGTCAAGTTTTTTGCATAATTTTCGAGGATTCCATCCACCTTGAATTGCAATGGAGTTCGGAAATGTCCAGAGCAGAAGGGCAAGCCAATACAGAGAAGAAAACATGAAACCACTTTAGTTCTTGGTATGATTGAAACTTGGAAAACTTTTTTTTAGCCTTTGCTGAGGGTGCGGATTATTTTCTCTTAATTTGTTTTGAATATGACACCAAAGCCTTGGCATTCACGTCCTTTGATAGAATGCATAAATTTGTATTTCATTAATCACAAATATTCTAATGACTCTATATAGTGCCTCCATCGTCTTTGTCCACATTCTAGGAAGCCTATTTCATAGATCTAGTCTTGAATTTCAGTTGTGCTGTTAAAACGAATTATTTTATTACCAGAAACACCTCCCACACAAAGCTCGGCGCTGTTGGACTCATGAGGGAAAATGCAGTAAATTAAGGCTTCTCAGAAAACACCTCGGAAGACACGGAGTAATTAAAAGTGTCATTTGCCGTGTAATGCCCTCATGTAAACTGCATAATAGTCATGTTACTAGAGCATGAAGTTCATCTCCTCCTCAGCTTCATCGTGTTTTCCAGCCTGGCCTAGACGATGTAGACTAGTCTCGGGTTTGATCTTGAATTGCATGTAGGGAGACAAATATTCTGGTTTTGCCAGTAATCAAATACTAACCACAATATTATTATGCTTGGAATCACTTGGAAGGACAAGCAGTACACATAAGCAAGCCGTTGAGTCTTTTTTCGATAGCAAGACGTTTAGGAATCATCTAGTGCAAATATGAGACAATCAAAATAGCTAATAACTAACTCAAACCTCCAAGCGACATTTATTTACTGGAGAATATTAATTTATATTAGGGTGATGCAGGTTAAAATTCCTGGAAACCTGTGAAATGTTATGCTGGATAACCTTGTCGGATTTTAGCGATTTTTTTTCGATCAGTTTAATCATTCGATGAAGATTAAAAAATCCTAATGTAAGTTGTCTCCTATTTTCAGTATCAATGCCGAGCAATGAACTTGATTCACTTCGGCTTGGTAGTTGAAACAAGTTTTTTATAGGCTTGTGGGAAAAATAGGTTTCAATAAGTCATTACTACTACTATGTGCTGTACCTGCTGCGCTGCAGTGTTTTTGTCCGCTTTGTATTATCGTTTAGAAATGTCATATTCATGTCCGTGTGTGCATTTTAAATTTGCATATATAAGTATCAAAAAAGTTTTTAAAAACTTGATTTTGGTAATTTAAATATTTTTTAGAGCCCAGCTTATAAATAAGTTTGCATAGATTGTAAATGTTCCATGAAAAAGTTTGCTCTCCAGTCCCACGATTTAGCAAGGAGAGAGGAAGTCAGGAGTTTTAAATGTTTTATGAGCTAACTCTGTCGGCTCTGTTTCATGGGGAAAGTTGGGCGTATTTGTACCTGCAAAAGTAAAGTAGCAATGGAAGTCTGTGAATTTTCAGTCCATGTTTGCACATAATGTAGGTACACTCTGATACACAGGGAAATCTCTTTTTTGGAGATTATGCTATTTAGGGACTTCATCGAAAACGCTGACGGATTTAGGTAAATAAAACATCCCCTGTACTTAGTGAACGTCTTTTTTTTGTAGACCACTAGGTACCGGAAATTGGTGAGTGGAGCCTTATTCCATGGAGATTGTAAGGGACAAGGGTTTTACTCATCTCCCTTTTTATGGACACTATACATAGAATGCTAGGGGGCAAAATAGCTGGGACTCGTATTGATTCTGTGTGGAATTACCCGAATGCATTTCGTCTCACAGTTCCACAGACGGTGGTCCAAGTGTCGATATTGGAGGACTTACCCTAAAAGGCATACAAATTGAGTTACCAAGTAGAGGACAGGATTGCAGTTTTGATTTGATCATTTTCGTCAACACGTCTATTTGTGAAATTTCGTTTTCTCACCCCTTTTACTGGTTGGATCGATTTTGGGCTGGGCTTAAAAAAATATTTGTCATGCTGTACTAGTTGAAAACTGTTTATTCAGGCATTTGTCACGATCATGGTTTTAAAATTTGGATTGAATTTATGGGTGATGTTGGAATTGATAATAGGACGATAGGAGATAATCTTTGGATCTGATTAGCATATATTACTGTAGTTGTTGCATGAGTTTCATATTTATGATACAAGTTTTAATGCACCTAATCTAAGTTCATAGATCGAAATATTCTGGTCGTGTAATGCGATAATGGGTATCATGACGTAGAAGTTCTCAGTTTCGCATTACGCCATGGAAAGAGAAGGGAATCGATAACTAATTTTATTTGAAGTCCTTTTATTGCTTCGCTAAACTGATTTTCATCGGTAACGAACTTATAACACGACTCGGTGGTAGCCAAATATTTAAAAAGTTAAATTTGCTTTGACATTTAGCTTGTGAACTTGTTGTGCATAATAGGAACACTGAAATTCTGCGTATTTTTAACATTTACTGGACTTGATTTTAAAAACAAGCTGGGCCGATTGATGAACATATGTAAGGAATGTGTGAAATTTTAAACTGCATTTGTTGAGCGTGATTTGTAAATAGAAGAATTAGACTTCTAGACTGTCCCACTGAGCAAGTATTCGGATGCGGCAATATAGACACCAACAGCTATTCCAATCACGCTGGCAATGGCAATGTTCTTCTGGAAGATGATACAAGTTGCCACGCAAAGTCCAAAGTAAGTCAAGTACCGAGTTGTATTAATCTGGCGGTCTCGTCCTGCAGAAGAATCATCTGCATTCCAAATTAGGATATATCAGTTTGCAGTCAGGTGCACATTTATGTTTCAAGTCAATTAAAGTTCCTTGTCAATAGGCGTACCAATGCAGAATTTGTCAATCAAAGTGAAGTCGCTTGCACATCTCTCGCACATATCCGGACCATCTCCAAAGCATCCATCGCAAGACTTATCACAACCTACAGGACATAAATGAATGTAATGTAATAATAGAACGCAATGAATTTCGAAAAGCTATCTACTCATTATCCTCCATACCAATGCAACTGTAGGAGCCTTCCGTGTTCACACAGAAATGATTCTTTTTACAGGGAGTCTGTTCCAGCAAGCATTCGTTTAAATCGATACATCCTCGGGCGTCGTCAATTTCCCAGCCTTCCTTGCAAGCTTCGCAATCTGAAGTTAGAAATTCAAAATATTAGCAAACATGACACACTTTTTTATACAAAAAATTTCAATCTGGAATCTCTAACTTTTAGCTCCAGCCCCTGAACATCCACCAGTACATGATTTGTGACATGCCGAACAGATCAGCTTCAGCTCATCTTTGTAAGCCTGGTAATACAGTTTTGCACAAGTGTCACATAGTTTGCCAGCATATCCGCTTTCGCAACTGCATTCCCCATTCCCCTTCCTTGTACCGTTTCCCTGTTTACAAAATCCCAGTCAAATCCATTCCAAGCAAATCTCTGAAAACCTTAATTTAAAATGCAATAAATGATCTTAAGATTTTTAGTCACCTTGCACTTTCCATGAGTAGAACACACTTTATCCGGATAGCCTGGACATGGAAGGCACTTAGGACCGTAATGATTATCTGGGCAGCATACTTCCAATTTGTTCAAACAAAGCCAGGTCAAAAGATCTTCCCCAGCGTTTCGATGGCCGTGCCACCAATCTTCCAGAAACTGCTCGTTGTCTGATGCCAACTCATGGCACTAGTCGAGTAAATTAGTCATCCAATAATTAAAACTACTCCCAGCTAGTTTAAGAGGACATAAATCTGAACATACCTGATCCTTGCCCGTACTGACTTCCGAACAAAGTGACTCCTGGATTTCCGTAAGACGGAGCTCCGAATTTTTATAGATTTTTTTATTCTCCTCCTCCCAGGCGGTGTCACCTCCCCCATAATGGCCTTTTGCTGTCCTCTCCATTCCCTACAATAATACATTGCAACATACAATCATCCAATTCACTACCGAACACACATACATGACATAATTGGGATGGAAATATTTCTTAATGACACTTACGAGAAGGAATGAGTTGACAAGTGTCTTGCAGGACTGGCAGGGAGCAAGACGTTGACTAGATTTAGAAGTCTCTGCAGATCCTCCCGGTGACCCAGCTGCCGTGAGCCCAGTCAATACGAGAATGGTTTTCAAAAATATTAAGCCTAAATACCTATCCTTGACCCCCATGGTGTTAAACCCGGTCCTCGTCCCGATTCCTAGTCCTAGGAGTGTTTGTGTTAGCAGTCGCATAATCTTAGGTAAAAAATTCCCTCCGTCAACCCTAGAAAAAGTCCTTTCGTCATCTACACATAATCTCGATTGAGTATTTGAACGGATTGTAAAGTCGATGATGATGTGACAAGGTTTATTAACCATTCATAATAATACTGAACATACACTCAAATATTTAACAAGTTTAACTTGGTGCGAATCCAAAAGTCTCAGTTCACACTGACGAATAGCAACTCGCCAAGTTGCTCACCAATCCTTGCCCAACCTACTACTGTGTAGAAATACTAATGACCGGGAGACCAGAGCCTTATACACACACTACAAAAAACCAGTGTCAGTCCCTTACTTTCTTGGAATGAAAAACCATGGTCAGAACAAGCCACAGACGAGACCCTCATGAGCTCCAAAAATGCTTTGATATCGTATGAAAGACAACGATGATAACTTGTCAATTTAATTTACCTAACGATTAGTAACAATTAAATTTTGAACAATCTCTCTCACCTCTCCTAGGAGATGAGGAAAGGTTCCAGGCTTAGGAACGTCTGCTTCCTTCCGCGTTCCCCTCCTAAACTTTGCACGCAGAAACGGAAAAATCGATAGAGAACACAACCATCTGCATTCGGGTAGTAGGAAGAAAAGTCTCTACTACCCGCTTTATTACTATTCCTCCACTGGTACTACACGGAGGGCTGGTTCTGATTGAGTATTACAGAACCCGGTACCCGGGTCGGACCGAGCATGTCATTTATTTATCCATGCTTTTTTATATATTGGTACAAGAATAACATAGTTGGACACTTTAGGGTATTCAGTTTGGAAGGTGAATATTTTATTTCCACTACTAACGTCTACATTATCACCAGCATTTAGATGTAGGAAACGAAACAGGTAGGTAGGGTACATGGAGGTTACTGGCTACTTGGAATTTTGGAAACAATATTTTTGTAATACACCGGTGCACGTTTTCATACTAGGTAATTTATCTTCAATCTTCGGGAAATTCTACGAGAAACTTGAATACAACTACAGTGTGGGTGGGAGGGGTGGTACTAGCGTTTGTGGAATCGTCGATACATTTGACTTCTTTGAAGGAATACAGTTAGATATGGATGGTTACTCCTGATATTAAGTATGTGAAAGACCGCTGCGGTATTTCTCTTCTAGGTCCCCGATACTCGATCAATGGCCCATCTATCCAGCACCGTATCTTGCTTGTCCAGTAATTGTATGAGGAAGTTGTAGGGGTTCTTTTCTTCAGGTTGAACGGGACCTTCGACCATGAGCTTTTTGAAAGATTTTCTGTTGGAATCGTCCAACTAAAAGGATTAGGTAAAACCCACGTGTTTAATTATAAATTAGACATATTTTACACGAGGAAAAATAGTAATTGTAGAAAACTGACGAACCGTGGCATAGAAGTCCAACCCAGAATGAATAAACAACTCTTTTATCTGGATTGATCGTCTTCTTAGTTGTGCAAAGGGTAGAAGACTGGCAACTTCAGGAGTAGAGGAAACTCCTATGAAAAACAAAGTCAAATTCCACATAGTTCTTGAAATGTCGGCATTAGCTACGAAATTTGGGAGACTAGCTAAAATCCATTCCCGAACTAAGGCTGCTTCTTTAGGACGTCTTCGGGCTTTCTCAAATACCTGGTGGACAAAAGTTAGGTAATTTACATTTTTGAAACGAAATTTTAAGATAAATTTAAATAAGCTTGACAAGCACCTGTGCCACTACAGGTGCCAATAGTTCTGGAGAAGTTTGAGTTGGCGACATAAATTCTGCAATCACTCGATTTAAGATTTCAGATGGGGGTAGAAAGTCTGCTATCACCATTGTAAGAGCTCTGGATACTATTTGATTGTTGAATTTCGAATTTAACTTCAGGCTAAAAAAATAGGAGAAATTTCAATTATAAAACGAGTAAAATTAGTAGTTACTATTTTGATATTTTACACACAGTTGGAACAAAACTTCAGATCTTTCTGCCATCGGCATTAAAACTTCCGGATCTGGATCTGGTGCATCGATGAAGGCTCCGAAATCTGAAAGAGGATTTTACTGAGTTGCAATGACACACATTTCTGGAATCAAAACTCCAAACTCAATTTTTTACCCGCATAAAATAAGGTCAGGTACAATTTCAAACTCTGGAAGAAAATTGAAATATTTGGTGTCCGCAGCGTTTCAACTGCAACTTTTAAAATCGTTTTCTTCACATCAGACTTTAAATCTCCTAATTCAGCTTTCACTCGTAGTCCCTAAAAAAATTTTAGTTGTCAACCTATATTTCTTTTCAACATTTAATATAAATATTTTAAATTTTGCTTACGTCTAAAACAACAAGCCTGACAGAAACATAAACTTTATTCAGCGGGCTTAGTACTGTGAGAATATTTCGGATTGCTTCCTGCTCGAAATCTTGAACCGTAATACCATCCTTTGGTCCATGTATCCAAATAAACAAAAGCAAATTCCATACTTTACGGCAATGACTTTCCGAATCATTAGTACTGATCAATAAAGGAAACATTTTCAATACCACAAAGAGAAATCATGTCATAAATAAAAAAGTCATTTTAGAGAATTTACATTTCATCTAGTTGCGTATTCTTTAAAACATAAGGAACGACAACATTTACGATGACTAAACTGTCCGGGTGACTTTGCAGGTAGGCCAAAGCACTTTGAAGGCCTGCATTCGCCACGTTGGCTAAGGAGCTTGTAAGCGATCCATCCAGAATTTGCGAAAGATTAGTCAAAGCTTCTCCTTCCTTACAAACATGAAATATGGCAATTTTAAATGGAATTATACAAATTTATATGCATCTAAACATTGATAAAAAATACAAACTAAAAGAGGATAGAAATATACCAATGATAATTTGGCTGCGGCATAAAAAATCCCATATACCAGATGAGGCCACAGGATTTCGTCTTCTTTTTCAAAGCTTTTGTGGACCTCTATTAGCGTCTCGTACATCCAAGAATATTGAGAGTGATCTTCAAAATATTCTGACATTGCAACAATGCTCTGTATTACTTCACTAAGAAGATGCAGCGGCATTTTCCCCTGTCAAAGGTCAAATGTTTAAAACAACTCCACAAACACAATCGTATTCAATGGCATAACATAAGAGTGCAAACGTGGGTAGTGTGGGTACATACTTGTGGATTTTGGAGCCATTGGGTATAAAGATCTGTTAAAAAGCGGATGCATGAATTAACATCAATCCCATGTACATTTTGAAGCTCTCTCGTCGACTTTGAAGTTCTACGGACGAATGGATAATTAAAATCGTAAGTTTGTATTGTATGATCTAGACATTAGTGCACTTACAATCTCGGAAGCTCTATTTGCCTGCATAATTCTGGTTTGACTTCATTCAGTACTAATTCAATTTTAAATGCAGCCAACTTCCTGTGGAGTAAACGAAATACAAACTGCGATGATAAGGTTGCAAAAATATTTTGGTTGAGAATATTTGAATTTAGAATAGGCTACTAAACCTGGAATCTTACATTATATCCGATATATACGTTGGAACATAGTTAATTTTTATTGATTGCTGCAGCATCATCGATAAAGCTCTTAACCCCGTTGAAACGATCTACAACGAATATATTTTAAACTTCTTCCATGATGAAATAACAGAATTACAGTTCGATAATATGAGCAAATTTAAAATTTAAACCTGCAACTGGAAGTTTTCGTCCACATACAAGTTGATGACCGACAGAAATATTACCCAGTTTTCTTCGAATTGAATCTTACTAGAGACGCCGAGTAAATTCAATCTACAAAATTTATCAACTCATGTATTTTAAATAATGTTCTTAAAATATCCAATCAAAATACAATATAAGGTTCACGACTAACTTTGAGATGTATTTTAGCAGCATGTCCGTTTCATTTCTTAGGATCTCTAATGGAATTTGTTGAATTGGAGGAAAAATCTGAGATTTTGATAATACTTGAGGAGTCCAGCCTAAGTGGGATATTAAAATCCACCCATTGACTAGTTCACACCTTCCTAATCCCGCTATGACGTTCCTGAAAATAAAGTTAGAATAGCAGCTAAAGATATAAGGGAATGAAAATTAAGGAATAAGTCGAAAACAAGAAAATTGTATTCATACTTAAGGGAGTTGAACATACGGGTGTCCAATGAAAATTTCCCTTTCTGAACCTGTTGAACGAACTCTGTGAGGTAATAGAATACGCTCAGAACTTCTATGCAGTCGTCATTCATGTCTGAATTGAAGTCTAAATAAAACAACATCTTTCTAGAAAATTACTTTCCTGGAACAAATAAAAGAAAGTCATACCTGAGTTAGACTGACCAAATAGAAAATATACTCCTAGATTAGCTACCACATTTCGTAAAATTGAGCCTAACGCCGTCACGCAAGCGAAAATATGAGGAGGATTATCCCTAACATCAAAGAAGCTTAGAAAACTAGAATCACAAACAGCAACGGCCGCAAATTTCAAAAATAAACGCAATTCTTCAAACGGAATGTTATTCGGGCTGAACTGGCATTTAGCAGCCATGTACTGAAAAAAATTAAATTCATTGAACTGGAATGGTCTGAAAAAATAAAATGCTTGGATGGGCAGGTCGTAGTAATTCTTTACCTGGAACGACATAGTAAATATTTTTGTTGGAATGAAATTATTGCAACACTCTTTATCTTCCGACCCACCGACTTTTATCACAGCATTTTTTAGATTTAGTATTTCTGTTAAAGCAGTCCACATATGGCGTAGACTAGAAAAGAACGTAGCATTATCCAGCAAATCTTTCAAATACTCTTTGTCCAATTTCTGTGAAAGGAAGCCTCATTAAATGTTGATGCACAGTATAATCAAATTAGGTAATAATTTAACATTTTAGTCAAGACATACGGCACTGGGTTCATGGACTAGTATTTCCCAGCGGTCCAGAGTCTCCACAATATACTCAATCCCTGCAACTGCCAGTGGCCACTTTTCAATGAGCCCAGATCTCTTTTGAGATGTAAGCAAATCTGTTACTTCATTTACAGACATCAACCCCTAGAATTCAAAGAGCGGATGCAATATAAATAAAAAGAGAGAATCGATGAAAAAATTAAATTAAAATATTTATCCTTGCCATGTGATACTGATTTCTAAGATTTCGAAAGTAATGTTGAAGTAATGAGAGATTGAAATCAGGTTTGTTGAGTACATTGATCACTTGTGTGTATTTCAGACTTCCGAGCATTTTTGCTAATGCAACTCCTTCGGCATCACTAAATTCTTCACAGCACCATTGTATGATTGGACTTTCGTTCTGTTGTCTACTCTCTGGACAAAATGGTGGATCTTCTACCAAAACCTTGGATCCCAACGCTAAGAGCCTTGGATATCTAAGTAGTAATAATCATTAGGGATTAGTTTCCTTCTCAGATTAGTATATCACAGGCGTAATATTTCTGAATGTTTCATATCATACTTTACGTGAGCTGCAGAATGAAAAAGATACGTTCTGATAGTTTCTCTGTCTCGGTTAGAAAATAGTAGCTTCCTGGTTCGAATGTGGCTGAGAACATAGCAGCAAAATTGGGATACTTCAAGAACTAAGAATGGTGCCTCAACTTTTTGAAGAAGTTTGATACCCAGAACTGCTGTTTCACATAGAAATACGTCTGCCACTTTCTCCAAATATTTTAATATGTTTTTGGCAAGCAGCACCTACAAGATTAGACCAAATTTGAGGAATTAAAATCACGAAAATTGCCAAAAAAATTCTTACATCAATATTCGATGAAAGCAAGATGGTGATCTGATCAAGAATCTGCTCCATTCGGTATGTACTGAGACGGCTTATAAATAGGGAAACATCGGCATGACTAATCTGCATTAGAATATCTTCGGAATAATTAACAATAATCCATTCTTCTAGAGTTGGAACATCTCCATGATTCTGTGAAATAAGTAGAAAATGAAATAGAGATCCTAATAATAAACCAATCTTGAAAATTACATCCACAACACTCACAAGTTCTTTCATTATTCGGATAGTGCAATACGTTTGAACCTCTTGGCATAAAAATAATGAAGGGCTGGCAATTTCTTCCCACACTCGCACATGAGGATACATTAATCCAGATAGGAAATCTACTATCCACAAACGGACAACGGGTGCAACAGTGATCATCCTTTGACAGTGATCGCACAATCTAAGCCACTTGTTCACATTTTCTTCTGATCGGAGATCATTTTTGATATTCTCCAGCTTTTCTGTTAGCAATAAATTAATATATCAATCATTTTCTAAGCTGAGACTGAGATTATAAAACTGTCGTCTGCAAACCTGATATTAATAAATATTTTGTTGAGCGAAGAAAAGTTCCAATCAATTCAAAACTAAATATTGTACATTTAGAAGTGCTGTTTAAAACAACATGAACATCAACAAAGAACTTTTCCATCAGATCAAGTACCAATCTGTGAAATAATTAAATACGGCGTGAAATTTAGTTATAAAGCTTTAGTAAAAACAAAATAATTAAGGCATGACGCACTTGCTAGTCAGCGTATTGAGGACTTGACAGTCTTGGTCTTCTGTTAACAATTTAATCAGAAGCATCCAAAGCGAATTCACTAAGACACACCATCTTAAATACAGGCCACTATTGGGGTTCTGTAAAAAGAAAACGGATAAACTAAAATTCATATTGATTACAAAGCAAATGGCATTTGAATGTTTGCACCTTTGTTTTAAGAGCTTCGAGTAACAAAGACAAAATCTTTTCCTGTGGTGGAACAGCAAATAAACTAACTGATAAAAAGAAGGATGAAAGACCACTGAAATGACTCTTGGTTCGTATCAACAATTCCCCATCTAAAAGCTTTGTAAGGATTGCATTGAGCATGGTTTCTGAATTTTCATTCCATTTAATTGCATTGTTGATTTTTCGTCCCTTGGCCAAAATCCACATAACTGGTATCACCTAACATAAAAAACAAGGTTGAATTTCTGACTATACACAAATAAAATTATGCAAATTTAAAATAAACCATACTTCTGGAAACGATGTTAGCTTCAATACCATCTGCAAGGCAATTTCTCTTTGTGATTCATGTTCTTTCTTTTCGAGATTAGTTTGGCTGGATGCCCCACGGTAAATAAATAAATCATTGACCACTTGCTTCAGAGCTGGAATGGCTATTGATGTGGCTACAAATAATGGTATTCGTTGTGCTGAGACTAATTCAACAGAGTTAACAGTTCAATAATTGGTTGATGGAATACTGTACATACCATTAGGAATCGAATCATCTCCTGCATTAATAAGGCCATCGCATAGCTGTAACAACTTGGGAAGATCAATAAATTTCTTCGACGAATGTAGTTCATGAGTTAGCAATGTCAAGAATTGGAACATTTCTTGCACGAGAAGATTCGCTCTCCTAACGACAAGAATTTCAAAAACTCAGTGAGCAAATAGGGATCGTAATAAAATATAATTGTGATGTGACATAAATTCATAACGATTTGATTAGAATATTTTGACTGACCTTATTTGCCCTTCTTCTAAATATCCGACTTGCTTGATAACAAATCCCAGAAAAACTTGACTTGAATCAACTAGTCCATAATTAACGCGGCCCTTGACCAACTGACTCAGTAAACTTAGAACCTCTGCCTGAATTTCAACATCACTGCTTGTTGTATAGATCTATATAAGGAATCAAAATTCAACATTTGTTGATTAAATTTCAAGTAAATCATATCCAATGAACTATTTAAAAAACTAATTAGAGATGGGTTTGTACTTTCAAAGCCGCTACAACCACTGATTCAAACTGCCGAATAAAGTTTCCTAATGACGACTTATCTGATATGGCTTTGCTAGATAGCATGGGTCGACTTTCTATTAAACTGCAAGAATAAATTATTCACACAAAAATCCTTATTGATTTTTACATAATAAATAAAGTTATTCAAAAACATTACAGCCTTACACATTTTCATAAGTGTTCACAAATGCCATAAAATCCTCCATGTCTCCTGTTGTTCGTGGAGGCTGAAATACACCTGTTTTCCCAGATTCAGGGTCAAAAACGCAGAAAATACATCTGAGCATCTAAAAAAAAAAACGAGCGTTTAATTTACGACCTTGCTGTTAAAAACAGTTTCATTTCCCTTACCTCACGAACAGTTCTTAAAACTGGAATCGGACAGAGGTAAAAAATTGCTGATGATACGTTTAACACTTCTTCCATTAGGCTTTTTATCAACGAATAGTCAGAGCGAATACAAGGAAATATTCGCCGGAATGTATTTAATGAGGTAATTAAAAGCGAAGTGAACTTTAATGTCACCAGTGGGTCTAAGCTAGATTTGTAAACTTTCCAGGATTGATGCAGAGAATCACTAATTCTTTTTAAATGGTTTGAGCATACGGTATCTGAAAAAGACAAGCCTTTTCCCTTCTTCTCTGATTCTGCTTCTATAAAAAACATGCATGTGAAACATTAGCTTTGATATTAAATTATTTGACATATATTTGAGTTCCACCTTGGGATTTTTTTTCAGCCTCAAGCTTTTGGGAAAACCTTTTAACCGGTGAAATAACAGGAGAACTAGATTGTTTTCGTAACGGTGAAATATGACTAACACTTTCAATCACATTTTGATAAAGTTTCATAACAGCCAAGCAATGCTGTAAAATTTGAATTCCATAATTTGAAACCTATTTGAAGAAGAACTGATCAGGTTGATGAAAAACAAGTAAGTAAACACATAAAATACTTATTTAGAACAAGTCGTGAGGGAACTTACATTCGCATTGACACACCGGAAAGGATTCCCTTCTTCTATGGATTTTTCTTTATCGGATCCAGCGTCAAAAAATTCTGAAGCACTGAACAAACTCCCAGCCAAAGATAAAATACTTTGATGAACTTGTAAATCATATACTACAGGGGAAGATCGCAATGTATCAACTGATAAAACAAGGAAAAAGTTGACGTCTCCAATTCCTTGCTTGCATCGCCATTCTGCTTTGTAAGACTGCGGGTCATAGTTTTCAGTTATCATGGCCAGTGCAGAATAATATCCAGCCTGAAGAACAAAAAATAAATGCAGTCACTAACTATTTACAGAAAATTATAACAGGGAAAGTCTAAGTAAACGGGTTCTTACAATTGCGTATTTATCTTCTTGCTGGGCTAAATTTTCAAACATCTTGTTCAAAATGAACTCAAGTATTTTGGTAGACCCTGAATTACACGGTCGTTCACATCTAACACATTGAGTTGATGTTCTAGAAGCAACTAAGGAAGAGTTTACGTTGACTTCGTTTACAACACACTCCCTGCAAAAGATTTGAATCTGCTCAGACCCACAACTGTCTTTCAGTCCATATTTCTTCATGAACCTTTCATTCAAACAATAAATCAAGATCCATTTCCTTTACTTTACTTGGCATATTATCTATCGTTTCGTAAAACCCACAACCCACCTTATTATTGCTGTCGCAGCCATTGATCTTACTCTAGAATCTTCGTCACATATAAATTCTAGAAGAATACTTATGACCCGTTCTTGAGGCTTATCCTTGAAATCAAAGCTATCCCAATCGACTGAAGATAAGAGTTCAAGAAGATCAACCTTTCGAAAGAGTAAGAATATTTGATGTTAGGAATTTAAAAATTAATTTAAGCAAATAAGGTATATAGTTTATTAAGCCGAACCTTGACCAGCCAGTATGGATTAATTGCAGTTTTAAGAACCTCTTGAAACAAATCTTTACCGATCTCAACTCCATTTGGATATCTTAATAAGCTCCGCAGGCAATTATTAACTCCGGATATTGCACATTTCAATCCAACGTTAGATGAATCTGTTAAGCCCTGTAAGCCCCATATCACAATACTCCATTTACTGATACTAGTTTTTAAAAAAATTAATGGTTCTCATTTGTCATCAACAAATACCTGTTTTAAAATTGCACAAAGATTTTCAGGAAGTGGCGAAGAAATCCCATGAGAATTAACAATTGTAGATTTAATGAATGTTCCAGCGAGGACATAAATGGAACCTCGGAGCAATGGATCACTATGAGTGGCATACAGACATAGATCTTCTATTTTTTGTTGATAAATTTCATGTTCAGCTTCCACCAAGCCATGAGAAAGAGTCAAGCCGAAAATCTCCGGAGACATCATTATTAGATTTACTATGCAATTGGTTGCCAGAACCTTCACACTTATTCTCACTTCCCCATCCGGCCTGATGATACCTTGCTGGCCTACAAACAATTGGTTGAAATTAATAATTTATCAAACAATCATGTAGTCATATGAGTTGCATAGATTGTGAAAATTACAATACCTGCTAGAAGGAAGTTGTACGACAAAAATCTAGCACAATAGTGAATTGGGAAATTTTTTTCATAAAGAGATCCTATCTGAATTTCGGGATAATGTAAAACCAAAGTTTTCTCAGATTTCAGTGCAACTTCATCATCAGACTGATGCAATCCATCGGAACTACTAACAACATCTCCATCTAAAATTTTCAGATATAGACAATCAAAATAACATTAAATAAATTTTAAAAATCCCATTGTTTACATAACAAGCATAAAGTGTACAGAATATACCACTCATGGTTCCTTCAATAGCGAAAACATCCGAATCTCTTCTTGTCGAAGAATATAATTCTTCATTTTCCAGCTCTTCTTTCGTATCACTTCCGGAAGACGATATCAGACTACGAAACTTTGGTACATCCATATCTGCCTCAAGTAAGTTGGCTGTTTCTTCCGAAAAACAAAGACTTTCCATGCCTGCCAATCAAAATAATGATTTTGATAGAAATAAATTCAATTAAATTAAAATGGAAAATTAAAATGATTTTTATTTACTAGTGGCCAACGGATTTTGAGTTTGTCGAGATGTCCAAACCTTATCATCTAAACTGTTATCAATCCCAAATGGTGAGGTAAGTTTGAGAACAAGAGGCTCTGCGGGGTTTGTGAAAAGCTGTTGAAGTGTTTCTAAACTGGTAGTTATTACATTGTGGTCATCATGGTTGCATAGAATCATACACATTTCATAGACCTATTACACAAATATTCAAACATAAAAAATAAATGTCACATTGAAATTTTATATTTGAACATATTCAATATACCTGTATTAAATTAACAAGCACGGTATCTTGTTCAATTGAAGGGCGACGCAAACTGCAATCCTCCATTTCGTGATAAATCGGCGGAATACACTGACGCATGCATAGCAAAACCCCAATTATAACTGGAACACTTTTCTCCATCAAGTTGGGCATAAGCAGTTCTAAAGATTAACAAATACCTGTTAAAATCCTAAAATATGCAATAAAAATAATGTATAAAGGGATTTTTAAATTAAAGCAACCTGTCACTTGTGAGAGAAGTTTCGGTAGAAAAACAGATGGTTTCTTAGAATAACGACAAATAGAAACTAATATAGAAGCTGAGGCTCGTCTTATTATTGCTGAAGTGGACTCCAAATTCGAAATGAAGTCTTTGCATAGAATCTGGAACCGAAAGTAAGGAATACTTTTGCGAAATGTTGAGTAGAATAAAAAAAATAACATTCAAGCCAAAAACACAAAACAAATGGATACCTTAATTTCGCTGTCATGGGCAAATGGTCCCAACTGCTTAAATATTTCAGTTAAGGAAGCTGCTAAATTTTCATACAGCAGTTCCTCCGTTCTGTTTGAAACTTGAGCAAAACAGGGCAACAGGCTGGCTATAAATGCTCGGCATTTCTGAGGTCTAAAATTCAACCAAAATTATATTCAAGTCTTTATATTTTAAATGCTAATCATTGTTTCAATGTCTTTTCATTCTACTCAATAATATAATCAATCATGAGCCACAAACCTTATCATCGGGGAGATGAAAGCGAACAAATTATAAGCCGTCCTTAAACATCTTGGACTTTGATTCTTTCTAATTTCTTTATACACTTCCATATGAAATCTAGGCTGAAGTGGATCTTTAAGAGTCTAAATAAAATATTCAAAATTAATTTTTGTCACATAGGCTTATTGCAATCAATTCCTCCTCACCCTGGCGATTCTATTCAAACAATCTGAGGAAACAAGCCGGATGTCTGAATCTGGATCATTGCAAAGTTGAAAAAGGACTTCCATGACACTTTCTAGAATCTGTAAAAATTAATCATCGTATCAACCAGTAACATAACTAGCTAGATAACCATTAAGACTTTGAGACCTTTAGTCCGTAAGCCAAGAACATACTTTATGATAATCACTCAAGCCCTGAACGCTGGAAGTGCACACAGCGTCTGTAACAGCCCGACAGTGATTGATCCTCTCATTTTTCCTACAAAATACAAACACAGTCAATGAATATTAAATACACACCACCAACTTCCAATACATGGCAAAAAAGACAAAGAACATACTTGGTCTTAATGGAATCGCTTGCAGCGACCACGGCTGAGGTTATTGTCCCTGGTATGTTTGCATCCGAGCTGGACAAGGATGGCATTTTCAGCGTCTCAATGGTTTTCAGTAACTTTTCCATCCTGGAGTCTGGCTGGACCTCAGTCCACGAGTGCCAACCGTTTGAGTTTCTCTTTTAACTTGATACTACAATTGGGCAATTTATCTGAGCTCAATCTTCCATGCAAATGACAATCAACATTGCTATGCTGGACTTCTCTTAGTCCGCTGAAATTATTCGATTTTTATCCCACCTTGATTGTTGATTATTCGATGACAGTTTGGCTATTGGAGACGGCTGTCCAAATCAATAAAACTGACCGGGTGAAGTTCCTCGATTTCTATGGGCTCAAATGACGGTTGCCGTTAACAAAATACGGATAGCCTTGTGATTTACGATAGCCCTTGGAAACGGACATAATTCCTATTTATTTCAAGATTATATACCAAACTAAATAAGTCATGATCAAAAAAAGTCAAACTCATGTATGTTATCAATCCAGTCGAATGCAAATCCTCCACATTTTCCCCTACTGACATTGAGTTTGGAGGGGCAGGTGGAAACTTCATTAGGCTTTGTCCTGTCCAGACTCATAATCCAAGCTCATAACTGTCGACATACTGGACCAACAAAGATGATGCCAAACAAAGCCATGGGAATATGGGAAGCCAAATTCCCGATGAGAGATTTCGATTTCACCAACAAAATATATTTTCATATTTTTATATGATAAGGTATGGAAATTTTTGCCAAATTTCGATACTAAGGAGACTATGCAACCCAATGCACTACCCTCAAGATCTTTCATGGGATGAGTCTATGAGGACAGAACTATGAAACGATCTCTGTAGATGATCAGTCTGATGCATAGAATTATATAAAGATCAAGAATTTGACACTTGTAATTATATAACATACTTGTAAGTATGTTAATTTATATACTATCTTTATTCATTACAAATCAAATTTTAAAATATCTGTTAAAAACGCACACATCAAAGTAGCAGAGATGAGTCAGGTCATTTCAATTTTTTTTTAATCATTTAATCTTTTTTTTCTTCTTTTTTTTATTTGAGTTTCTAATATTGGAAACTACGCCTGCCGTCTGTCATGTCCATCTTTAATATTGCGAAGAAAAAGCTACTTCATTCTGGTGCACACCTTTTGTGTAAAATAGTTGAGTAGCTAGTAGCTATCATTGTGTAGTATTCCCAGGATGTCGCTAAAATATGTCTATAATGTAGTAGCTAATTAATTTAGGACCCCCAAACTCCATATTAGAAAACAGAATTTCAAAAGTTGATCCGTTCAAGAGCTATTGTCCCGACGGACGGACGGAAAGACACGCGAGCATCCACATGAATTAGCTACGCTACTTAATAACGGATTTAGCTTCTGAACTAGAGCTCCTAGTTTATTTGCACATATAATAGAATATTTTATTACCATTTTGAAATAATGTAGTTAAAACATTTAATATCAATAGGATGAAAAGTTAAGTTGATGTATAGAAACAAATATAAAGTCGAGTGGATTATTATTGTAGATACTAATATTGGTATTATGTGTGTGCATGATTCTTAAAAAAAGCCAAGTTGGCAACAACAATAATTTCCTCAAGTTTAGGCCACTTAGCTTTTCAAGTTCAGAGCTAAATGCAGTGGAGAAAGGAATAATACTACTCGTATAAAAAATCTCCTGTCCCCTGTCCAGTTCATATGTGCAAAAAACGGAGAGAGGAGGCGGGTGGTGGGGGGGGGGGTGGTTGATCGATTTAAGCGCTTTTTCCACGATGTAAAAATTGTAAACAACACGAAGCATGTGGAAATGGGACCTGTCAAAAAATTGCAATACTCAAGAGCTTCTAAGAAGTTGAAGGCTCTCATGTGTATTCATAATATACCTACACCCCAAAAATTAAAATGCCATGCCATTCTCGAGGTCGACCAAAACCTGCTTTGACGTACAGGGTCAACGCATGAAGGCAGATAAATGCAGTTCAAAGTCATCGGGATGAGTCGAAGGCTTGGATGGGTCAATAGGCCAGGGAAGTGTTTGAGCTTTAATATTCTTTAAGCAGCCCCCACGGGTTCCATGGATGTTCCCCCCACACTGTGATGGTAAACAAAATGGTTGTAATAGAGAATAGGATTGGCTGAAAAGTTTGCAAAAATTCCACCCAGCATCACGAGCCCCTACGAACGATCCCCTCACTCTTCACCGTTGTGGAATCGAGTTTCTCAATGGGACATAGAAGCCAACGGCTGCTCTGTGTATGTTCTTGCAAGTGCTCGGGAATGAAAACAACACATCCTATAGACCACTCTTTTTGGATGGGATAAATACTATCGAGGATGGAGTAATAGGGAAAACGTGTTCTAATTCTTCTTGAAGCTAAATGAATAGTACACACCACCAACTCTTGAGTGAGGATATAATTTTTACAAACTACACATACTCTACTCGGAATTCACTCCTGACTTTATCTATATGAGATAATGCCTTGAGCCGTGACGCTCCAGTCATACGATATCCTTCTTGGTGTTAAAAAGCATCTTCATCTCGTGTTTATTATACATAAGCTAAAAGTATAGCTGGAGAGGTTATTTTATATGTACAACTGGCTCTATATTGCTTGAGAATAGTGTCGATAAGTCGTGACTCTGTGGGGCTGCATATATGACCATACTGGTACACTGAGGACAACAAGCTTTACTCGGAATAAATATACAGAGAGCTCCTCGAAGCACAACGTGTTTATCCTCCTCTCTATCCTGTAGTGCAAGAAACCATTGGAATTGACTCAGTTCGCTTCAAAACATACGTACGAAACGTTCTTCTCTGAAAATTCAAGCTCTTTACTCTTTTTTGAGGGAAATCAAAAGTTTGCTCAACTTACGTGAGTTGAGAGAAAAAATATTATAAAGTATAACAATTTCCAGTACCGCTGGACAACCCCAAGGCTTGGGATTTCCATAGGTTTTCAAAAGATATTCATACTTTGCAAATAATTGGCATTGTTTTGAGGGATTTGAGGAACGGGCTGGGTTTTTTGCACAGTCTTGTGTGTGTGGTTCACTGGTAGATCGTTGTGATCACATCACGTGAGCTTCTTATCCAGAGGGATTGCTGGATATATATTGTGGACTGTTTTGTTTGTTTGGACGGGCCCTCGTGACGTAAGTAGTTTTGTAATGTAATTTACTACAACAACTCCTGGAGTATGCATATCATTGATATACGTGTGGGGCATTGATGACTCCAGTTTTCCTATTGTCTATTGTATTTCAAGGATGAATATTTTTCTACACTTTTATATTATCCCATGTTCTTATTATAAGAACAAGGGCTGTTGACGGTACTGTGATAGTAAATAGTGCATTCCTCACTCGTTACCCTTTTCAATGGTGCATAGCCTTTAAGCCTTTTAACTAACGTCTTCCATATTAAATCCCAGTTTCCATCCATTTTCTGACCCACAATGTTTTCAAATCTTTTCAAATGTATTTCAATAGTTTGCAATGTGCAATGGGTAGTTTGGAAGAGGCTTTTATAATTATGTCCTTATGGAATGGAAGTATTTTTGTCTGCAATAAAATCCATTTGCCCCACTTGATCTGTTGCTTTGTTCTCTGTGACTTCAGAGTGAGTTGAAAGGCTGTTCTGGGGCTTGGCATTTCCTGGAAGAAGAACAATAATGTCGATTCATTGGAATTGGAGTTGAGATATATGATATTCGATATGAACGATTTTTTTCCCCAAAGTTGAATAGCTTTGGAGAGGATTTATTTTGCTTAGAGAGAGATTCTACAATAGTTTATTGCTCTGTAGTGAATTGTAAATACATGTCATTCTTGTTTTCTTGCAGAATAGATCTGTATATAGATCTGGGAAACTGGAAGGAAGATTTATCAGCTCTTTTTATCAACAAGAGTAATATCCCATTATCCCTAAACACTACGGAACAGTGAACTTTATTCAACTTGTGGAAAGTTACAGAGACACAAAGTTAAAAAGATAGTCACATACACCACCGTTGAAATATCATCCTCTTTGTGCTCTCGTTCACCTTACGCGTACTCACAGTTTTTAAAAAGACCTTCGCAATCCAAGTACCTGAATGAAACAGAGATATAAAAAAAAACACATAAGACATGAAAAGATTTGTTGTTTCTTTTGGAAATTGATTTTTTGAAAAAATATTGTCGTACTCCAAAGTGCTATATGTTGTGTATGAAAAAGTCCCCAAATCTCAAACTCTAGTTTCTAGTGTGGAAAGCGTCTAGAGGGAGGAGATTGTCTCTGGAGAATAACAACTTGGTGCCCTAATTACTATAACCCAAAGGCTTACTTATGATTCATATTCATAGGAAGAATCATAGGGATAACTATCAGGAGTCTGTGGACGGAATAGTAATACTAGGGGGTGGTTACAACTGCATTATGATGATAACATAGAAAAACATTTGGTATTTCCTTGAACACTCGTCTCGTACTCATAATATTTATTAATATTAAATATTAGTTATATTAGGACCAACTACTCGAGAGAGCTAATGACAGAAAGGAGATTCCCCTGAAAATTAAGCCTGCATTGTGCTTGATTGTATGAGACTAATATTTGATTCCCAATACGTTAGCACACAAATACGGATGCATGTGTTTTTGGTGTTGAATGGGATTCATGTGATGGAAGGACAGAAGAGTATCATAATCATAGTACCATCATCGTCATTTTAATCAACAGATAGGAGGACTTGAATAGACAGAAAATAGAGTCAACATTGGAACTTTTGGATTTTAGGCAAACATCACAGAGAGACCCTCGTCACTCGTGAGCTAGCCTGGTGTGGCAGGGAGTAATCTGTCTTTTGTACATATTTGTCTTTGTGGAATTATTGTCGAGGAATATAAACAGTAATTGATTTCATAATCGAAAGCACATGAGTTTGTGGGAATTATATTGTCAATGAAAGGATCTGTGCATTCTCAGCGGAAAAAGCAGGGAGATTAGACCACTTCTGACGTGTGTGGGAGTAAAATATATTTCTTCAACTCGTCGACATCATCATCATCAACGCTAAGAGGTCCAACCTACCAGTGGTGACAGTTTTCTTGGGTACGAGTACTACTACTGCTACAAAGCTAGGAGAAGCTGAAATTACTGTTATTGACAATTATATTTAAATTTCCTATGGCAGGAGTGAACATTGAACTTTGCCCTTTTGGTGGGTAGATAAAAAAAATTGTACACAGCCAACAGGAATAATTTTCTGAGAGTTTTAATTTCTTTTGGAAACCCTATCTCGGAGCAAGCAGACTAAAGACTAATACTGGGAACCAAGATTTCCTTTAAACTCAAAACTCGTCTACAAAATATATTTTTGTCGAGAGATAGAAAATCAAGCGAAAAGCTCCGGAGTTTTCTCGCTGATTTGACAACAAAATAGGTAAGAAGCTCATTCCCTAGTTTTTTTTGTTAATTAGGCTTTTGTTTTTGGCATAGAAATCCGCTCATCAACACTAGTCAACATGAACGAAAGGATGTACACAATCTAATGATTGAATAGGACGACGGTGATCTCTGATCTCGGAGCTTGTTATTGAGTTGCCTAGAATCAAAAGACTGTTATTCTGAAAGCGTTCAAGGTTATTTCATTTCCGGTGTAAAACAATATCCGCTCTCACAATAATCTAATCCATGATGAGGATAGTCAGAGGATTTGGCGTCGGTTTATGCACGTTCTTCTATTTTCCGAGATTTCACTCCATTGTGTTTAGATTTCTAGTAGATTTGTTTTTTAAATGGTGCATATGTTCTAACATAACCGTAATCATTAGTTACTCTACGAAACGATTAAACCCGTTGGGTATTTAGCATACTTTCCCATGCAGTATGACAGTCAGAGATCCTTGTTTATATTTACTATTTACATCTTGAATGTCATGTGACTATTTCATACACCACTCCCAGGCTTACCCCTACTACTCAAGAGTGTACTACTTCTGGCTGCACTAGTGTCCTAGTTTTGTCAATAGTACTACGGTACTGGCTATATAGGCCTTTTTCGACCAGTCTGTGTGGATAGGTATACACTGGGATTGTTTGTAGCGTGCAATATGCTGGGAAAGAGACGCCCACACGGCGCAATCGTTATCGCTCTCACCGAGAAAGCTCGGAAGGCCTTTTTAGGGTAGGGCAGGGAGAAAGTCTCACAGGAAAGGAATTGAGTCCTGGGCGTGTATTTTTGGCAACTTTCATTCAACGAAACCGGAGAAAGTGTAGATCCGAATCCGGGTACTGCAAATAGGAACCGGATGAAAGGATGATGCAATCCCACTGCGCTTTCCTGACAGGGGAAACGATTCTCAAGTTCAGACGGAATTTAGACTACTCTACCCTCACATGGAACAAACACCCACCCACGAAAAGAGGGGCTGGAATAAGTTTCAAGTGGGACGTTCGGGAAGGTCAGGGTAGACCATGTCTCAGCATCTATTGACAACGGATTTTTTTTATCTAAGATGTTATTTTATTTTTAGGAGGTGAGAATTATTTGAAAAAAACACTATGGCTTCTGGCTTGGATTTTTAGGGGGAAATGACGAAGGAATTGTACGGGAGATTTCTCGCAATCGATCTGTCCGTCTAAAAATCGATGAAAGGACTGCAGACTTAGTGGATGCTATTAGTTTGCTTTCCCTGTGTAGGGATCTCGTTTATTATTCATGAAAGACCGTTGCTATCACGTTCTTAAGAAATCCCTGAGGTTTTGGTTTTTTGACGCATTAAATCCTGTGGTTAGTAGGGCTCATGGGGTTTAAGTGGGTTAAGAATTTTGATTTCCACACCACGCAACGTCAATAGCCAAGAGGGGGACATTCGTCTTGTAGACTAAGTTTTTTATGTTGTGGTGTGGGATCGTTTAATTTCCAGTGTTATCTTAAAAACCTGGTAAATTGACGATTTGATTAGTCGGTTCCGGTTATAAATTACGTTTAGAGTTTCAGCCACCAGGACAAAAATAATAACAATCCAGTCGAATTAACTTAGCATTCCAGACATTTAGTTATTAGTGAATACTAAATTAAATTATTGTATTGTGGTTTGATTGTAGTTTTGGTTTCACCATACGATCCAATATACTTGGACTTGTTCAAGGTCTTGTTAAACGTATTTAATATTTCAAATACATCTCTTTTAAGATACAAAAATATGACTCTATGGGGCAATGAAAATATTGGCAATTGTTTATTTTATATTTCAAATCTCAGTATCTCTTTCAACGACACTTTGTTAGTTTAGTGTATTGGCACTTGTAGACTTTGGCTTGTTTCTTTTGTAACTCGTGAGCTTTTTTATTATGTCAAGAGTGTGATACTGAAAACTGTCGCGTTTGTTTAGTTTACTCCCTTAGTTGCTACTGTTGCTAGTAGTGTGTCAAGAGTTCCAATCCAGTTTGAGGATTCTAAATTGTTGATTGTGGAGATGTTCCAGGGATACCTTATCACGTTATCACCTTGCCATTTTAAGGATCAGAGATTTCCCATTTTTTCTTCTTTAGACATAGGAATGGAATGATGGGAAATGAAATGCTTACTAGACAGTTAGGTTTGTCCTTGTGGAAATTTATAGCCCATAAGTTTGTTGACGGTTCACGGTTATGGAATGTTAGCTAACCATAGTCGATTGCAATTAAGATAACCAGAGTTGGCCTGTCTAGCCCGTGGTGGTCTCTGTGTGTAGCGAGTAGGTTAAATGTTGAGCATTAACACTTAACAGTAATTACTTTTACCTTGTGCTTACATATTGAAAAGATGTTCTTGAGAAGAATGTGGATTATTCTGACTAGCATCCCTTTAGCTTTTTAGCAGACAGACATTTGATTCTTGACTTTGATCTTTATTTTTTGTGCCCTTGGGATTTTGTCTGATTTATATTATTGTCTATTTACACACTACTACCTGCATCCTCCCATGGACTTGGAGTCTATTGTAAACGAGTAATCAGTCGAGAGTGGGCACAATGTGCTTAATTTTGAATTTCAAAAGGGCACTTTATGTGATCATGATCTCAGCCCAAGTCGTAGATTTCATGTTTCTTGTCATCCTTTTTGCTACTAAATACGCCTTCGGTTTTAAAAAGAGATGGAAAATGGAATTGGATGGATTGTGAGCTATCATTTGAAATCTTCTCTTTTAACACTCGAGGCCCTTGAGTCGAGGGGTGGTCAAAAAATGTGGCTGTAATTATTGGACATGCTGGAAATGTTTGTGAGAAACAGGACGAAGTTATAAATAATGGGATGATTTGTGGTGAAAAATCTGGAGATGAGTTGAATGGAAATGGGAAGGTTTGTGAAGAGGGAAAAGGGATGCAAAAAAGTAAATGATTTTATCGTTGATTTGAAGACATAGTTTATTTTTGATAGACAGATTGACATACTTCTTGCCAAAAATGAATGATAAGCATAAAATTGAACGAACCACCAATGAAGATTGAGTTATCTCTGTCTACAATTATTTATTTCAGTCGTCAGTGTTGATGTTGATTAATTTGTTACGGAGGGTTTTGAGCCCTTTATGTCATACTTAAATATTGAATGAATAAATTTAAATTGAAAAACCAACATGTCTTTCCAGACCTCTGGCTCTCCAGCACTCAGGGCAGTCTTGAATGGTGTTGTTGTCTAATGATATTACGTTAATTGCTCGTCTCTTGTCATGATACTTTGAGACAGCTCAGAGGTCTCTTTTTTTGCTTTATAATTTTGAGCTCTCTTAGTTCATCTGTACTAAACACGAAACCGTTGCCCTGACACCTGAAAATAAATCAAAATCTTCTGATAGAAATTCTTAAAAATTTGAATTCTTGATAAGTCGTTTTTAGCCCGAGCCAGGGCTTATGTGATCACCGTGTCCGTCCGTCTGTCCGTCCGTCCGCACGATAACTCTCGAT
>JAQFYM010000578.1:0-57945 GCA_034694785.1 Agrenia bidenticulata | reverse complement strand
CGGATGTGGATTTGTTTATCTGGTAGAATTATTTTAAAAAGATCATACACAAGGTTTAGGCCCGCAGGAGACTCAGGTCTGGCCCCTGGCCTTTTGTTAAACTCTAGAGCAGATTTCAAAATGAGTTCCTAACCCCATTTTATTACTCGCCCAGCTATGACAGAAATGATTCTAAAGAAATGGATTTGGCTTAAATATTGGAATCTCTTAAATCCGAGTCAGAGTGAAATGGAGAGGAAGACAAAAAGTGGATCTCTCATGCCCCTTGTGCAACTCATGAATGAACCTAGAGAAGTCTGTAAGTCATTAAAATCTAATGACGCGAAGAGTCTTGCAATCAATCTCGAATCCTTCTCTAGAGTAATTTCCAATGAATTCCATCTCTCTGGAATGTATTCATCGTTTTTTGCCTTCAATGGAGCCTTAGATAGTTAGTAGCCCATATCCTCTAAGTCTCTAATAACCTCATACATCAACAATGGAGGATGTATGAGTGATTTATATCTGCTATACAGGCTATGCACGTCTTTGATTTAAGGAAGTCAATTTTCATTTTCAGCCCAAAAACAATAGAGTGTGGATAATTTTGATAAAAAACTCGTTGAGATTTTGATGGGAGAGAAGTACGTGAGGGAGTCCTAATTTCCCAGATTTTCTCCACCCGTCCTTTCATTGAAAAGAAAGGGGGATAGGAATCACTTAAGCCACCTTTTCTGTGTCTTTTTATTTGAGTAAGAGGAAGATGAGGAGGCTGGAGATGATAAGGAGGAGGAAATCGATACTTCCTCAGCAGTGACACTAGAGTCTACCACTTTTCAATATTTACTATAGAGCCAAGTTAGATAGAAGACCCTCTGGACTACATTCCAAGACATGTATCAAAAGTCAGGTGGATATTGATTTCAAAAATCCGATCCATTTTTTTTCTTTTGCCATTCTTACTGGATGGCTTGAAAGAAGTTGCAGAGGTTTCTCAAGAGATGTTAAAGGACTGTGTAAAATCTGGAGTGATCTCCTAAAAAGTCCTACAACTCCTCCCGACCAATTCATTGCGAATTTGAAAACCTTCCCAGTACTTATGACTGAGGATGAGCAGAATTTATAATCCGACCTGGGACATGACACCCTTAAAAATATTTCAAGAGGCTCATTACACCTCAATGATATGGGACTTGTAAAGTTCCTCAACCATTACTCAAGTTGCTACCGGTGGTGGCCATGGCAAAGTCTTCCAATCAAACTTATCCATCCAGTCTATGAGCGAGCTGATTATAATTCCCACTTGATATAAATAAGATTGAGTTAATTGAATTTAAAGTACAAGGTTGACGGTCAGCCCAAAGTTGCCTGCAATTCCTCAACGCCTGGAACAACAAGGTGGAGGAATTGTGTAGGACGTTAGAAATCAGTGGTGGACGGACGTCATCCATTGTTCGTCCCTTCTACTGTGCGGATAGCAACGGTGGTTCTATTTTATTTTTGGCAATGGATCCATGGAGAATGGAAGGAACTTCTCCAGTGTTATATGGACGGATTCATGGGATGATAATTTATTATTTTTGAGGAATAAAGTGGAGAGAAGACTTGGCAAGTTGGCACACAATAAGCTCTCCACTTTGATCCACTTCCCTCTGCCTTTCTCTCCTCTAGGTTAGTTGTGGGTAGATGTCTATGTGGCTTAGTTTACTCTCGCATTTTTTCTCTCAATAAACTCTACCACACTTATTTTTATATCCCTTTTCAGTTTAAGGAAAAGGAGATTTCAGTTTTGGTTTCCTGGAAACGTTTCAACTTTTCCCCCTTTCTTGGGTTGCAATTAGGGATTTGAGAGGGGTGATATTTATAAAGAGTTTTTAGGTACTAGAAGCTAATGAGTTTGTTGGTCCAAGGGGTTTGAGAGCTTGAATCTGGCACACAGAGCTTCATTTTGAGGTAATTAGACTGTTGTTCGTAAAAGGTTGAGATTTTGATATCAACTTGTCCATAAGTTACTGTACGAATATCGATTCGTACGTATTAGATTACTGGTGGTTTAGTTGCGTTAATTTAATATTCATTTTGCCATAATTTTTCCATTGTTATCAATAATCTATTTTTCAAGACTTGGAGACTTGAAAAACGATTCTAAGTTCTCAAGACTTTCTCTAGATAACTTTTCCCTCAAACATTCTGAAGAAAAACAAAATCCAAGTCAAATATATAAAAAAAAATACTATCTATAAGGACTGAAAACGTTATTTGATTAAAATAATAGAACAACTATATCATACAACTGGGCTTTTTATTGACAAACAAGTAATGAGAAAGAAAGGGTGTGGTGCTAACCCAGGGAAAGCTGTTGTGGTTGAGCTAGTTGAGCAATATGTGGATCCATCCAGCTTAGCTGGCCACTGATTTATAAATTGATGTGTCCATAAGCTAGAAAAGCTGCGGTTGGGTTGCCATCCATTCTTAAAGTGGATGCAGAGGCTGAGGGAAGAGCTTCCTCCGGATCCCTATGGCTAAAATGTGTAGAGAGATGGAAGAAGTGCCGAGTTACCCGGGTTTGCGAGTGGCTAGGCTAAGCCCCACGAGTAGAAACGCAAATGTCAAAGGTCAAGAGGAAGTAGGCATTGGTCCTAATATCTTTAACTACAGCTCTCTATATAAGTGATACGTCGCGCTGCAAGTGGAAACACGGAGGTATAATTCCATACCGCCATCTAAAAATAAAGGCTTAAAAAAGGCAGAGAGAGTTAGATTTCTTTGATTATTGTCAAGGGATCATATCATCGTGATCCAGGAAATGTCCAAATACCTCCAAGTACTTCCTTCCCTCACTTGGGGTAGACTGCATGTGGTCAGTATCAACTTGTTGTGAGGAAACTCAGGAAACAATCTCTGTGAGGAGAATTTTATATAATCCATCAGTACAGAATGTAAGCTGCTTATAATCTGAGAAAAATACGGGTGAAGTTTATACCGAGATAAATATGCCTGAGGATAAAGTCCCAGGTGACTAAGTCTGCATTTTCATACTAATTTTATGGTTAGTTCTGGGTGGATTGGGTTAGCTTAATTTCCCTTACCTCGTCAAAATGAGTTTATTTTAATCATTTATCAAGTTACGCCTGGAGCTTTTTTCATGGCATTTGACCTGAGTCTGATAAGCAAGTTTTGTGTCTTGTGTCAAGACTCTTGTTTTTCCCACGGCACATTCATCTCAAGCTCACCCAAGATGATATGGAATTAACTTTCACTGGTTTGTTGCGACAAAAGCTGGTTTCAATACACTCCAGAGCTTTTCTGACTTGTTTAACTATTATGTCTTTTCGTTAATAGTTAACGACGACAGCTACTGTCTATTGCATTTCGTTAAATCGTACTGAATTTTTTTCTTCTGACATGCTTGTGAAACGTGTGTATTTGCTGCTATTTTGAAGATTTTTCTAGCTTGTCTTGTCTCTTGAGAAAAGATATGTACTTGGGTTTTTAAGACTACAAAATCTTTGACGCAGTAAGTGATCTGGTATTTTTTTGTTTTTTTGTTTTACAAACAACTTAAGTGTGAAGATGAGTTGTGATGATGATGAGTCTCGAGAATAAGACAAAGCCAAGTGTTATTCCCACCTGTCGACCAAATATCCATGCAAGTTGTTTTCCATTTAAGCTTCCTCAAGTGGAAATAGTACAAACTTTTAGAATTTGTGTGTATCTGAATACCATTGGCCCATGTTGGCTCTAATGTGCATCTGAGTAATCTTTAGCTCAGCAAGATAGAGATGGGATAGTTGGGCGGAAGCGGAAAGTATGAGTCACTTAATTTAATCCCCGAATTATAAGCTAGACGAGGAATTAGAGGACTAGCTAATTCTTTTTGCTGAAACGGAGAAACAAAAGGAATTAATTTACACATCAACCTCTCCCTTGCAAATTCACAATCATCTCCCATAGCTCACAGTCGGCTATCCTTGATACATTTATCCTTACTTTTTAGCATAAAAACAACAGAGAGATTTTGTAGTTGAGAAATCAGCAGGGGATTTCATGTCAGCTTTTTTAAAACTAAGCCCACCCTGATTTTCAAAACAGATTCCACATCTGAGTCTCACTTTCTTTGGAAATCTGCAGTAGAGAATCATAGATGAATTAAATAAACTCCAACCAAGAGAATCTACAATTCTTTCCCTACTCTTTTATGAATACAGTCTCTCTGAGCTTACACAAGTGCGTAGAGTAGAGAAGCTGAAAGTTAATTGTACCGCCATCTTGGCATGTCACAACAGGGCTTAAAATATTGGCTATATCCTCTGGTAATAAAAATCTGTAATAAGAAGAAAAAAAAAACAGAGATTCTTTTTAGTCCAGAGTTAATGAAATTGTAAGAAGCCTCTTGTTGCCACTTTTATGTCTAGTTTCTATTTTTGGGCTTTATAAACGCTCTCTCTATCCCTCATCAAATAGAATACCCACAAACGGCAAAATGTTATCCAGCACAAAGACGAGCTATTCTCGAGAATAACTTTTCTCTACCTCCCCGACTAATGCACTATATATTCAGCCGTCGTGGAATGTTTTTCAACCTTTCTGTAAACTTCTCAGCTAAGTTCTTCATAACACAACTCATGTTTGTAAACCAAACACCCAATGGAACTATTCCGAACTTGAATAAACCGTTGAAAATTTGAAAACGTACACCTAAATATCATAAGAAAAGTAGTTGGGTTTCCACTTGAAGTGCGCGCCAACAGCAGGCGCAGCGTGTAAAGGTTTGCGGAAGGCTCTAGGTCAAACTGTTAGAGAGCTTCGTCTAGACCAGTGTATTTAGTATATAGTTCTATGGTCTAGACGGACAAACTGACAAACAGAGCATTCACATAAAATATCTACGACACTATAATTAATTGAACATTCTATTTATTTTTTCATCCGTCGAGTTTTAAAGGTAGGATTGTATCTGTACCCTCCACCGTGCACCGAGTTTTAGGAAGCAGAATCCGATTACTGTGCGCAACTTATGTGTTTTCACGAATGGGTGGTTTTTTGTGGTGGACTTTTGGCAGTTTATTTTATTAGTAGATACTTACAAGAATTGGTTAGTAAACTCTTGATACTACATTTATAAAAGAAAAAACAAAAGCTACTTGTGTGTGTGCCTTTGTGTAAAGTAGCTGGATCAAATCTAGTAGACTAAAAAAAAGTCTGAAGTTCCATCTCAACTTTCGTAGAACCTTTGTTCTTGTTGCTGAATTAATTTTATAGCTTTGTCTCTCTCCTTTCAAAGAAGATCCGAGTCATGTGTAACACAGTACACAAACAAACGGCCCATTTGTCCCAAAATACTTTTGTTAATTTGATATATATCTCTAAATTCCTCCGAACTCGATATAACATTATGGTAAAGGGAGAAACAGGAATAACTGAACTACAATACGATAAGTATGTACTAGTCTTGAGCTGCCAATATTGTCTACCTTTAAAAAAAATCCCAATGTACTGCTAGCCTTGACTTACGAAAGATACTGGTGGTGGTGGTGGTGACTGGGAAAGCAAGCGTTTCAAAGATACCCAATCGGGAATTGGAAAACTAAGCTCCGGATGGTTTTTTTTCAGTCTTGGAAGAAGAAAAAAATCTTGTGACTTGCTTTAGTCGTTGGTTCTCCCTGGTTCTAAATGTCCATGTCAGTTACTGAGACCTTTTTGATGTTGGGATTTGATAAAATGTCTACACAGTAATTTCCGGTTGCTGTTTCTTTGACTTTCCTTGAGAAATGAAAGCTGGAGTTTTCTAAAAGAAGGAAATACATTCTCTTTGTGATAGCTTCTATGTGTCCGATCGAGTGTTATTCGAAACAACGGTTACAATAGTTGACACACATATTTTTTTAAATCCTCTCCTTTCTTAGGAAAAATAATCTCGAGTATTTTGATTATTCCGTGAGATTCCTCCAGATTAATACAGATGCCAACTACATTGACTTTTTTTATTCCGAACCTCTTCCAGACTTCCAGTTAAACTTGGTTTTTTGCAAAGTCTCTGTTTTTTCCTTATTTTGCTTGCTGTTAATTCCCAAGGGAAGAAAAGTGTGCCTGTCAAAAATTTCCCAATCCCAACTTCCAACTGGAGCCGAGACGAGACAGAGATGCAGTTCATGGGTCCAAATAACCCAGTCCAGGTTGACAGACATGGATGGCTACCCTCTGACTACCCATGCATCGATAACAAATGGCTTGTTGTTTATCGACAAATGTTTTTCTTTTGACTGAAGCTAAGTGGTCCTTTAAGTTCTCTCTTCGGACCCACGAAGGTGCCTTTACGTGCAGAAAGGGACACGCGCATATGTCCCTGTCCGCTTGTAGACGGGTGACGTGACGGGTTTAACTTCCTTGCAGAGTTTGACGGGAGCTCCCGGATTCTGGACTTATGTATTGAAACGCCCTTTGAGTTTGTAGCCCATCTTGGCTCAAGATCGATTTGACATATTTGATTTCGATGAAAGTGTTTCCTTTTTCACTTTTCTCAATTCCCCCCCCCCCCCGTTTTTCCCGGAAGGACAAAGTCCGCAATTCCATCCCTGTCGTACAACTGGCACCGACACGTGCTCAAAGTTACCCCCTCCGTAGAAGGATAAAAATAACTTGAGTGACACAAGTGGCACATTAGGGGAGTTTGGGCTCCTTGACTTGAGACCGAAAATGTGCCAATTGGATACCCTATCGATCTAAGCATATAAAATAACCCGGGTGATTTCGGGGTTCCAACTGATTATGCGAGTACATAAAGTATCGGCCTTATATTATGTTAACGACTTTGGAAATCACCACCACTTGGCCCTCTTGTCTGGAAATGGCTTGGATGAACATTGGAACAAGGCCGTTAGCAAATATTGGGTCCATTCCCCCAAATGATTGTGAACAATAAATTTGTCCTATAGTCAGTCCGCTCTGGTTATCTTCATCCGCAATGGTTGCTAAGGATGTATAGGGAAGGGTGTTGAGGGAGATGTTAGGCAGTTCATTAGGGAAATTGATGGGTGTTATTTCACACGGGAATTAGGATAGCTTTTCCCACTTTGCAGACCAGAAATGGGCCAACAAATACCCGAAATCCAGCCGTTTCTCAATAATACTGCGCGTATGGGGCTGAACTGCAAGCATAAATCGCTGTAGGTGGACTATTGATATCTGAGTGTGGAACGTGTGGAAGGAACTGAGGATGGAATAGGTGGACACCCCCTATAGAAAGCTATTGAAAGTAGTGTCTTTGTGACTTGGCCATATTTACAGATAAATGTCTGAAGGAATAGTGGAATTTGGCTCAGCTAAATGGCAAAAGCTCTCCTCGTGCAAATAAAATCAATCGATATTCCATAAATTTGAGGGGAAAAAATTGTAAGGGACAGAGGCGCTAGATTTCTTCTCCTTGCCAAATTGAGTAAATTGAATGTGAATGCGGAGATGGTGTGGAGAAATTCTAATGATTTTCAAACTGGGAGGAGAAGATGGAATTCGGAGATTATAGAAATGCCCGATGGGCTTACATTTGCATGGATTATTAATCGGATTTGGGGGAATTGTCCTGAATTGTTAAAACCGTTTTATACCCTGAGAAATTTCAGACGCTGGGACCAATAGAGACATTCTTGCGGGTTATTGCTAAGCTCTCTACTTGTAAATGTTTATAGAGTGGGATGTTTAAGAAAAGTTTTCAATGGATTTTAAATTCTATTCATCCTATTCCCCATAGGATGAGGACATGGGTTGGAATCCGTTTCTTAGATTCCTTTTGAATCCAATTCCCATCTCCAAGCCTTAAAAACTCTTACGATCTTAAACTTGCTATTTGTCCAAACGAGAGAAATGATTTGTAAATGATTTTACACCCACAAGTGGTGAAAGATGTGACACTGATGATGATGCAACATGAGGATCATGATGAAGATGTCCTAGGTCAACTTGAGCATCCCCAAAAGTGGTGCCAATTTCCGTAGTCCTTCAAAGTAAAATAGTAGCTTGTACTAGGTGACTCAATAACCGAGCTAAGCTCTAGTAACCACCTCACAAAGAAGGGGAAGAAAATAAAGTAGAACGGGTTGGGAATGTAATTTCCAACTGAGGTTGTACAAGGTGTCCAATCCATTTGGAACTTTATGATGATAGGTTTTTTGCATGATGTGAGATGAAACGTGCAGATAGGTCGGCCTTAATCATCAAAGTTCGGCAATTCACCTCCCGTTTCTTTGGTCTAATCATAAAGCTGATGTGGGACTAATGGTCACAAATTACCTCTGTGTTTATAGTCCTCCTCGCACCCTGTGGTATATGGCTTCAATATCCTGGGAAACCAGAAAACCTGTGTTTTTTTTGCATATTCGACGTCCATGAAGGTGTTGGTAAATGGGACTGTTGTAAATCGTAATTAGTGTTGGGTGTGATGTTGGAATTATTGTTAATATCCAATTGAATGTAATAGCTCATACTGATGATGAATTGTTATATTTAGAGATGCTAACGGGACTTGCTTATACTTGGCGTCTTATTGTAGGTCAGCCTCCTTGGTTTTTTACATGTATTTCGTAACTGTCGAGTTTAGATAATGACCTACAGAAACTATGGCCCGAGATCGGCTCTTGGTGGAGATTGTCTGAGTCTGCAAAAATATTTTAGATTTTTGATGAAATTAATCTTGCAAATTCATCCTTGGATTTTTTTGTGTACAAAAATCATGTTTTATTTAATGCTTTGATTTTTTAAGATCAATCATATCCAACTTAGAGCAATACCGCAGGAGTACATGTGACATATGTAAACTACCAAAATCCGATTGAACCCTTCCGACTTTTCTAAAGTATTACAACTCAGCCCCGATAAAGGTCACGGCTCATTTAAATCTAAGAACGTGAATTAACTCCCCTATTCCCAACGGCAAAATAAAATACACCCGTTGACATCTCGGATGGCAGTTAGCCAAAGTTGACGACTTGCAAACTTCCAACTCGGGACAAAAAAAATCAGACTAGACCCAAGACACAAATTTTACATCCCTTTACGTACATTTTAATATTAATGATGTTTGCATACTCTGCCTAATATATAAAGCTTGTTAGTCTATTTATCTATCTTTCTATGTGCTTAGTCCACAGTTTGAAAAAAGAGAATGATTTCCAGTCATCTCTCAACGTCTCAACTTTGAAACAAGTGCAACTTGTTTCAAAGTCATCATTCCGTAATAATCTTTGCAAGCCTGAAAAAAGCAAGTCCTCGTGCACAGGGTTGAGTTTTGAAAGAAAAACTTTTCATTTTTTCCCATCTTGGAAGGAGATAATAAAATCCTTGCTATACTAAAATGACACTAGATACTAAACATCCTATACACGACTCTTCTTGTGGTAATAAAAACAAATTACATTATTTCTACTCCCTTCCCATTTTTTTTTGTTTTTTTTAAACAAGTAAATATAAAATAAAGCACATATACATACACAGCATATCATCACACAGAGAAGAGAAGCTTAAAAAAAATCAAACACATCTCCGAGGATAAGTTGTTGTGTATATGAGATCTTGTTGAAAGCTCGATTTGATTTGTTCATAAAAACTTGTACGTTTTATCCGGATAGATTTTCTCATCAACTTTGTCTGCATGTAGGAAATAAAGTTGGAAAACTCTCGGATGGCTTCAACGGACTAATTCCAAGCAGTTGCTTCCCATATGTTCCTCTCTCTGTTTGTTCAAAACGTGATGATACTCTTTTATTATTGGGACTGTATGGAATAATGGAATTAGAGACGAGAGCAGAGGCCTTTTGTTTCTAGTAATCTTGTTGAGCTCAATGAGCTTAAATCCTTCAACTTACAACTCCATGGACCATTCTTGAGTAGTAGCGGATTTTTTACCAACGCAAAATTGCTATTCACGTTTAGAAGCTGAGAGGAGCTTTTTATCTTGTTTGTTATCATTCGTGTTACGTTGGTTCTGTACGGAGGGGTTTCATCAGGTACTGGAAAAACAAGTAGCATCTGTTGAAAGTCTAACCAGCCTTTTCCAACGTCTGGCATGGGGTGGTATAAATCTTTTGAAACTTGTGCTCATTCACAAATAGATTACAACTATTACAAGTCTAAATATATGTAGATAATAGTTGATAATAGTTCTCAGTCTCCATCAAGTTAATTTAACTCTTACTTTTCAATAAAAAACTAATGGCCAAGACATTACAATAAATACAATTACAATCTCAGATGGTGTGCAGTTTTTTTTAAAACTGCCATTTAAATATCCAACATGTGCCATGTTAAATAAATTAGGCTAATTGCCACTAGGTCCAATTAACATGATTTTCAGTTTCTAATTTCTATTTTCCACAAGCATCGAACTGAACGGAGCAGATTTAGGGATTTAGTGACGAGTCATGATACTCATAATGATAGTGATATTGATAATGGTAGTGGGGGTCTCTGATTATATGCTCAAAGTAATTAAGTCCCCGTCTTAATTTCTAAATGATTAATTATCCATTCCCATTAGTTTTAAAACGAGATAGAAGCACATAAAAGCACTACAGGTTGGTCAGCAGTGCGTTTTCTATGAGATTGTGCTCGGAGACAAAGGTAAAGTAAATTAGTAGACCAAAGCTGCTCTCACTTGTAAATTACAAATCGGTATGGATTATAGAGTTGACACCTCCCTGTCTCACTCTCAACGATTAATGATCACTTGACCAAAAAAATAACAACTTTCTTCCTTCTCATCTCTCTCCTTGTACTTCCATCAGTTCCATCCATTACATTTACGTTAAAACACGTACAAATACAGGGGGCTGTTCATAAACACCATCAAACTCTGTCCCTTCATTTCTCCGATTTCTCCTCTCCTTATATCCCTAAATATCCTTCTAACCTCGTGTGAATAAAAAGCTAACGAGTTTTTAATACGACCGGAGACGGTCGGATCTTTTTAAAACGTTGTCACATGCATTCTTGACACAGTCTTTGGAGTAGGCCCGAGCCAACCACAAAAACCGTACCTGAAAAAACCCAGCCTTCTAGCTTATCTAATTGTAAATAAACAATTTTGCATTCTATGTACACGCTAATTTCCCTAAGGGTAGTTTTTTAAGGTGAACACGTCTAGCAGCATAATCAACGGTTACTCATCCTCGCCAAACTGAGTCGGACTCTATAGTCCACCGTGTATATAATCAATAAAAAATAAACTCTCTGCCTCTACAACTCTAGACCGAAAGATAGTAATCCCAACCTGCCACGATCCATGAGCGAAATAAGGCCATTCGTACACATTGCTTAGCATAGCTTCTTACAAGTGTTTCTGCACACAGATTCAGCAGATGTTACCGGTTTTGTAATTTCAAAAAACACTACTAATGGGCCACAGTGGCTTTGGATGACCCCTTCTTGCCTACCCGTCCCACATAATATTATTGGCATATAGAGTTGGGTGATAATAGTTTTGAATTTACATAGCAGATTCTAATCATGGAAACAACAAGAGGACAAAGAATGGACGGTTAGCCAACCTAAGCAAAGTCAAAAGCAGTAGAGAAAAACAATCCTCGCTTTGTTACTTGTCTCTTTGCGCATTGTTGGTTTTGATATTTGATCATGTTGATTGCTGATTGTTGGGACCTAGTGACTACTAGTGAGTACCTCTGTACAGTGTGCATGTAGAGGGTTAGGTCTTTTCGCCGAGTGTGTTTCATAGTCCTATTGTCGATTCTGCTGTTACTGACCGACTGAACAATAACAAGAAAAATGTTCTATGGATTAAAATGGCAATTTATAAATATGAAATGAAAAGGGAATTATCTTCCGGTGGTTGATGGTTTTGTTGGTTTTTATTTTTCTTACTGAGCATAGAAATATAATATGAGCTCAGGCAGTGGGATTATGAATCATGAGATTGCAAAGAATTTTTTCCTCTACCTGTCTATCTCGAATTGAGAATCTGCAGTTGATTTGCCACTATAGTGTGTGCTGAAGGCTCTCTGAGGTTTCCATTATTTTTCTCTCATCGTGTGTGAAGCGAAATGAAACGGACCCTATAGATGAAAGCATTGTTGAGCATTGCTGAGCATTGTTGATTCTAGATTCTAACTAAATGTGTGGAGATGAATAAGTTTGGGAGTTTTGATTTTTCTACTGTTTAAAAGTGATCATCCCGTGATGGAGATTTTACTTGTGGATTTTGCATAAAAGAGGCAGGTGGACGATGTGTGGATATATGTACCTGTAATTCTATAATACCTGTCCACAGGACAAGTGATTGCCCTCCAGGGGTATGAGATATTACAGAATATCCTTCTCACTCCTTTTGGCACAGATGGGAATCAATCTCAGCTATTTTTTGTGTGCATATTTGGGGAGATGGAATATATTTTATAAATGCTAGAGCCATTTATGGATCGTAGCCGTGTAGGTAAGTATTATATGGTACCTCATGAGGAACAGTTTACAAAAGCTTACTCGCCAAATGTAGCTTGAAAAATAAATAAAATCTAAACCTTATTACCTGTACTTGTTTTTTATTCGTGGTTTTTACGACATCGTGCATTTGTAATAATAATGTCATTATTCATTATAAATTATAGATTTGAGGCAAAGAATGAGACATAAACCCTCTTGGGGATGTTATAATTAATTTCAAGACAAATTAAACGTTTTAAAAACAAAAACAGATGGAATTTTATAGTCTTATTATTTGCATATGTTGGAAATAATCCGTTGCAATGTTTTCATTTTTTCTAGCCTTGTTCTAAAATTCCTTGTTTTGTCTAACGCCTCAAATCGTGGAATCAAATCGATTTTTAGGTTATTTTTTCCCAATATTTGACATGCCACGTTTCCCCATCACAAATACTTGGCAAAACTAGATAAACCAACTCTTGGGGTTACCACTGGTGCTGAAAAGTTAATCCAAGTGTCAAAAAAACAATTTATTTTCCTAAACTCTCTAACCCAAGCTGTGGGATTGGTTTTTACATAAATTTGCATAAACATTGAACGTGTCTGTGGGGGAGATTGGCAAAATGTATTGAAATTAGGAAGTGCGTGCGTAGCCATACTTTGGTTTTGGTCAGAGACCAAAGATTCTCCTAATCTACTTGAGGGTGGATTTGTAGACTTTTCCTCGTACTCAAATAATACACACACACACATTTGCATTATCATGAAGCACATCGTGAATATGTGGACTATTGGGTTATGTTCACAAAAAAATGGACCACTTGCACTCCTCTCATCTCAAACATTTGTAAACCGTAGAGATAGACAAACTCCAAGCTACATCCACTGCAGCCTAAAGCCCCAGCCATAAAAGTCTGTGATTGAGTCAGGTGATCAGGATTTACAAGTCCCGTTATCTCAAGTTAGATAATTGTCTTTAATAATGTTTAATAGACTACCTGGCCCAAACCCAACCTGCCCAACAAGGCAGAACACCACACGCTTTTCTCATGTCGAAAGAAAAAGTCTTTTGTCTTAGCCTCCCAGGTTGGATTGCTGTAATCTCCCTCGAGTAACTCCTCTCCTTGGTCACTATAATCTCCCACTCGTGGTCGTATTGGTTCAGTGGACTAGAATTCTAGAATCATGTCTCAGAAAATCCGCAGAGATTCCAAGCACCTTTATTTATTTAGGCTAATCAGGTTAGGTAACGTTAGGTTGCAAAATCCTTATGGGCTTTGACTCTTCAGGCTATAGAATGTGCCCTTATAGTTTCTCATCTGGATGGATGAGTTGCCAGACAGTATCTTTTATCGCTTGTATATCCCTAAAGATTTTACCCATGTGCTTGAATGATTTCTAAAAGCCTATTTAAAAAAAGATGCATAAAGCTTATTTTTTCCCCAATCCCTAACTGGATGTATATAGAAAGGAGCGGAAATCTCCTAAAATAGCCAACTTTAGTAGAACGAGAGGATCCAGAAATAGCAATTTGACCTATAGGACTGCCAAGGCATCCTCGTTGAGCCAGGGTGGGTAGATATATCCATTGTGAACAACAATTTACTCGCAAGGCTTCACGAGTCTTGATTGCGTCATCGGTGACGCCTTGGAAATTCGGGGCACACACACGCCCGGAGTTCCCTGCTTTATCTAAGGCCCTACATCCACGCTGTTTGTGTGGTGTGGCTTGTATGGGTCTGTTACAGAGTTAGGTTAAACATCCGAGGGCTTGTCTGTCACTCAGGCCTTTGTCATCTGTCTTTCAATACGCTGGGAGTCCTTTTAAAAAAGGTCAAAGTTTATTCTGGTCAATTTAACCTTTTCAGCTAATCAGCCTGGAGTTATGAATCCATATTTTGACTCTGCTTTGGAAATGCTCATAGAATTTAGAAATATTTTTCTCTCATTTGTGTGCTCAAGCGGTTAGAGAAATTGAGACTGCTAATTGTAAAGAGGTTTGGGGGTCGGAGAGCTGTTGTAATAAAATGTATGGAAATGCGTTGAATATGCAATGCTAAATGTGTTGGGTAGGGCAGCCGGTTTAGATTTCCTAGACAAGATACCGTAAATCGTAGTGACAGGTCGCTGCAATTAACAAGGTAGAAAGTAGTTGATTCAGCAGTTCCCAAGTTTCCATAAATGTCATGTGACTCCATAAATGTTCTTTGCAATGTAATTATGACAAAAAGGCCGTTATGGGATGGATTCGAAAACATGGTCGTTTTTGTACAACATGCCTACAGACAATATTATGAGGTTGGAGGTTGGCTTTAATGATGATGATGATAAATATGCTATTATCCCTGAATGGCATTAAAAAAGTTTCTTCGATTTCGGGAATATGTAAGTATGTGTCAAAACGTCCGGGTTTTTTGGTTCCACTCGTAGAGTGTTATTTATCAGGAATAGTACAAAGCTCAAAGTTACTGAAAAAATTGTTTGCAATACAAGTTTTTTGGATGAGTTAGTATAGCATGAGCCAAGCGTACGGAATCAGGGGAGCTATTTTCCATTTTGCAGTTTGCCAAAGAAATGTAGACTTTTTTGGAGCCCAAGAAGAATAATTTATGGAGGATGTTGTATACAAGAGGGGCCATTAGTGTCTGTCATCGACTAAAATTCTACATACAAGACACGTTCCTTTTCTTTGCAAAACATGAGGATTTCTGGAGAAGGCTCTTTACCCTTTTCTTTCAAAACCATCGAAAGACTATAGACTCCATGTACAAGTCCTTGAGATAAATAATTCCTGAAATATATTTACCATACATCATATGATACGATGATTACATATTTACATAGGCTTTACAAATTGTGAAAGCATAAAAACTAAATATTCCCAACATTTGTCAATTCCAGGGAGACGGAAAAGTGCAGTGGAACTTCTTCAAGAGTCCAAAGCTTTCTACGTAAAGTCTGAAAGCGTCCTGGACACGAAGCAAGAGCTCAAGAATGCTGATCATCTTCAAGTAAGATCACCCACAATGGAAGCATCACCCCATTACCGGGGAGGTCCACCACCCCCATCAGCCCCACCGACCATTGGGGCCCCTTCCTTTCCATACGCGACCTTCACGTGTGGGACATGCCCCCCATACCCCCATGAACACTTGGACCACAATAGTATCCAGCTCATGCACTCCAACTACCTTAATAGCATCAAGCGGGAAGGGAGTAAGCGCGGGACAAAGGTCACGGCTAAGATCACCTTAATAGAAGCCAGTAATTTTGCAAACACCAAGTTAGGGGAGAACTGGGACGCTCACAAGAAATTCCATTCGGGGAAGACAAGGAGGTCCGTTCCACCTCCGGGTAGTTTGCATATTATGGGAGCAACGGATGGAAAGAATTTGGCATTGGCAATGTCCAAGAAAACAATGGGCTTACCTTTGACCTTTGCTACGATGGGTCCAAATCGGTCAGTCTACGGTCTGGAAAAGCACTCGTTAGCTACAGCCAACCTTCCGGTCATTACCTCAATCTCTACGTCGACTAGTAACAGTGTTGCTGCTAGTCATGGTGAGTTTTAATTCTGTTATCAACATTTTTACCTAAGAGCTTGTTTTTTTTTCATAGTGGATAGAAAACTAGGGTAGACCGTTAGAGTATTTACTCGTATTTTTCATCTCCTCTTTGACCTCGCGGTTATTTTGTGGATTAATAACCGACCATATTTAGGACCCCCTTGATTATTAAATCCAATATTTACTCATAGACCGGTTTTTAATCCACGTCATTAGGGTTTCACAATGCACTTTGAGCAAACAACCAACTTTTCGCTGATTTTGGAAGGCCCAGATATTCATGTCATGTTCAGACCAGGTTTGGTCAAGGGAACACAAAAGCATAAACATTTTTAGTGGTTAGTTTGTTCATTAAAAATGTTAAATTCTGTGTTGGTTTCTTTCGTAATTTACTTGACTAAAATGACGTCAGTAGTTGCGGAATGGTCTGTGAAAGAGAGCTAAGAGGTCTATTTTTCAACATAGTATGTGACCTTTGGGTGTAGTAGCAATATAATTCAGAATACATATAGCTTAGGCGTATAGGCCTGTACAAATTTATAAAGTCACTTTCGCTGGAGAATAAATTTTATTGGGTGTGGTGGGCCCTATAAAAGTGGGACCCTTCAGCATTAACGTCTTGGTCAGAAACATTTTGCTCACAGCCATCAGTGTGTTTGGTTTATAGTTGATAATGATATCAATAAGTTTTCTGTAATGACACATTCAATATATTTTATAAATTATTTTCAAATTTTTATTTCACTATTGTTACTCGTAACAGCAGTAGTAAATTATTCTGGGCTTAATTACACGTAAAAGTGTGTCTTATGTAGGTTGAGATTTAGCTACACTGAATATTAAATTTACAATTTTCCACCAATATTTCTCTCTTGTGCTTGGAAAATATCATTAATTTAAGTTCAGAGAAAGTCTGACAAATAAAAACATGGAAAAACAATTAGGGATACTGAGAAAGAATCCGACAAAGTCTCAAATGGAACATGAAACATGTCAAAATTGAATTGTTTAATAATTTATGAACTATATTTCACTTTCTACCTAGATTTAATTATGTTTTTCATGAGAATTATTATGGGAGCAGAAATCATTCTTAGAAATGTTGACTACTTTTTGGTGGAGTTCAAAGGATTTATGACGCGACTAAAAAACACAATGAGACACAAATATCGTTTTCAGTACCAACTTGCATACGCAGAGGATTAAAATTCATGCTCAACCTAATTTGATGGACTATTAAAGAACTTGAACCTCAACCTTTCAGCCTTCCAATATCAAATTCTGAGAATCATCAACAAAATAAAACTTGTCCAATCTCATAGAAACTATTTCAGCTCTAGAGTAATATGGAGAGGGAGGGAGGGGGGGGTATTCACAAATTTTTGTCCGTCTATGGTTGTAATAAATATAAGGGAGTGCAAATTCGTTTTTGAAACTATTTATACAGAAATAACTGTCATCAACTCAGATCTTATTAACATCCCTAACTCTGAAAAGATTCATCTTAAAAGCAGGGGCGACATTACCGCTTCGAAAGTTAACTATAAAATGATTTCTGCAATCACTTGAGCATAATTATTTATTACTACAAGGACAGAGTTACACATCCAACAATGGTGATTTTAAATATTTGGAATAAAATTTTTATAAAACGGGGTAGTTCCATCTTTGAATCATTGCCCGCTGGTGCTTCTAGGCTGTTGTTAATAATACAAATGGGTATTATTAACCCAACCTCCCAAGAGTCCATTGCTAGTCTCCAAAGGGGCAATAATGCCCAGTCGTTTGTTACCCTGAAATGTCTTCTTTGTTTCTCATTTCTCCATCCCTTGGAGAGCAATCCACTCACCCGAAACGAAAGCAAGACATTCTACCCGGGTTTTTTTCCTTCCAAGTAAACAATGATCACTGAGACCAGGATCGGGTTATAATCCGGGGCAGAAACATTCCCTTGTTCCTGCTCTTTGTTCCAAGGAGCTTGCATAATATTTGTGAGGGGCTCGAGACGTACAGTCTTTAATAGATGAGTATGAGTTAATCGTTTGAGCAAAGCTTGTGGATGCTCCTTGACAATAATATAAGAGTGAAAAAGTAATATTCCTTTGCAATGGGTTTATTTTTCCTTTTCTTTTTAAATAAAACGAATTTACTCAACTAGAAACTTTATATTCTTTAGGCAAAGTTGCAAGTTTCCAGGGTGAGATTGGGCTAGTAGTTTGGATTCTTTGTTTTGGCTGATTGTATTCGAGGTGGGTTAGAAATTAGGAATGTGTGTGCAAAGAAATAAAATAATAAAAGTTGGACTTTTGAGCATACAAGAGAGTTTGGTAGCATCGGTCACTAACATGTGCTTTTTTCAAAGGCCTTTTTAGTAACTAATATCCTCTGTGTATAGTATCTCGAGAATTTATGTTTGTTAGATTGGAATATTGGAATAGGTGTACAATCTGTGTGTGGGTTGTTTCTTAAAAGTTTTTTTAACTAAAAAAATAATTCACCAGTTGTTTAGAATCGTGACTTTTGAAATATAAGTGATTGCGTTTCTCTGCTAGTATGTAACCACTATATATTGTCAATAGAAGATTGAGTTAAAAATCAATAAAAATTAGAATACAAATAAAATTATATATTTCACGTCCAATGACTTTGTTGGAAATGATTTTTGGCATCAATTTTTGCGTTTTTTGTTCAAATCTGAGCTGAAGCCCAAGAGTCGGTTTAAAACCACAATAAGAATGTATTATTATCACGAGGCTGCATACAATTTCGCTTTTCATCTTAGACAATCAATCCCCAAGATATTGGGCAATGCTTTTTGAGTTGGATATAATAAAACTATACTGCTCACTCCCTGTATCATCGTCCACAATAGTCCACGACAATAGTCCACATGGCATCCTCATGTTCCAGTATTAAAATCAAGGCAGCAAGGATTGAAAAATTGTCAAGTTAAAAACACATTATTCACACAATCCAAGAGATTTTTTCCACTACAACTGAATATTCCATAATATATACATAATGTATATACACAGTAGCTTTTTCTGTATAAGTAGTCTAAATTATAAGTCGGCTCGTTTGTAGTTTCTTGGTAATTACCGAGTACTCTTCAAGTCTTTGAAAGTATCGACAATCCCAAAAGCTTTAAAATAAAATCTTGCAATCTCTGCTTTTGTCTTTCTCGATAGTTTTTTTTCTCTCCCTCTATCTCCTCTCTTCGTACGTTTGTAGTTTTTGTCGTGGATTTTTTTTCTCCAATCTTGAACCCCAGTACAAGAATCGCAGATCCAATTTGAACCAAACTCTCTCGTTGTATGGCAGCTAAAATGCCAAAATAAATAAAAACTATTCACTTCAGTAGAATCTCAAGTTAAGACTTTAAGGAGATTTGTAAATACAATCTGTATGTGCTACTATTATGAACGATCTAGAAATGCGGGATTGGAAATTCAACGGATTTAGTTTTGAGTTGTGAATTATTGAATTGTTTTTTTTATTCTCTCGTGTTCTTTTTTTGTGTTCCAACTTGGAGTGGCTTTTGAGAGTTTGAGAGAACAATTATTTTTTCATTCCTCATGTTCTTGTGTAATCCTTTGGCTTCCACAATTTCTCCCCAGCTCGTCCACCTTCCCCATATATTATTTCCAGAGACTGTCCTGGAGACACATTTCATAGAATTCCCAATCCCTAGGTCTAAATCCTACTCTCTTGTAAAATAAAATTGCACTCTTTACTTTCCAAACAATGTACAATGCTCACATTAACTATGTAAGTCGAATCAGAGCCATGAAATAATTACGTAAGTTGAAGCCTTAAAAACCAACTTGTCATTTCAAACCTATTCACGGTCCCTTTTAATCATCAAGAGCCTCTGAAAGTCTTTGGATATTTTATCAAGTATCAATTCCAAAGGGAATCCACATGTAAAATAAAATCAAAGATTCAGAACGCCCCCCTTGATATTCAATGAGTTGTTCACCCACCGTTAAAAAAAACCCAAAGTCAACAGGAGGATATAAGAGAAACGAATCACGTCTCATTTTTGCCAACGAGACTCGAAATCAGATTTCTTTTAGGTGCTCAATTAATCAACTCTTATTTCATATTATTGATGAGAGATTGGAGATTATGGGGATGGGCCTTCTATGGCAATCTCTATCTTCCCGAGTCCATCTAATTGATCAATTCAGCTAGTTCATCTTACCACAAATCCTATCGGGTTTTGAATCGGATTTTATTTTTATTCTCCTTATTTGCAAAATTTTCAAGTCTTTGATTTGGATTTGATTAGCCGACCCACTCATACGAGTACTCGTAGCTACTTATTTCTGTCCTTGTGAAGATTTATTATCAAAGAGCTGATTGGAGCTAGTAATTGGAAATATAAATCCTCCATAGCCGGGATTTTATTTGCTTACAAAATCTCAATTAATAAAGACCGTCAAGTATAGATCATCGACAAGAGTTGAACTCTTGTGCGTTCTCCTACAGACTTTTAATTTTAATTGTAGACCAGGCACCCATAAATAATACTTTACTGCTCAAGCTCAACAAAAGTCTGATTTTATCAAATTATATCAAAGCAAAGGCCCCATCGCCAGCCATGCAATTATTACCCAATCACATAATATCAAGATCTGCATGTTGACTCTAGACTAATCAAGTTTGAGGTGAGATCACTCCAACCTCCACAACGATAACATAAAGAGTTTCAGTAATGCATGGAGGATGTCAATAATCCCTCTCGGCTCATTTCATTAGGATTACAGAGATTACAGTGCAGTGAGTGTCAGTGGGACATTAGGAAGACTCTCCTTTAAACAATCAAGACAGGTTTTGACAAAAAGATGCCATGACTCTCATCTCACCTGACAATATCATAAGCAATTAGAGATTAGAAACCACCTCACTGGGAGCATTGCTTTAAAATCCCTGCTAGTGGTAGTGGTGGATTAGAAAGGTCGATGAAGCTTTAATTTATGATGACTTTGTTGCCTCCACTCACATATTATCCTAGGCACAGCTCTTATTTCATTATATTTGATGGCTGAATAAAATGGAAAGTCGAACTCTGATCTACGCGACCAGCAAAGCCATATTATCAAAGCACTGAAAGCACTAAAAGGCTAAACAGGTATAATATTATGCATTTTGTTTACATTAGAAAGATTCTTAGTGGTGGCTAAAGTTCATTGTTCGTTTCAAACTTTTCTAAAGGGTTTTAAGTACAGGGAGACCCATGGCCAGAATTAAACAATCCAACGGAACGAGTTAGACTTGGCGATTATGAAAAGCTGTCCAAACTTCCTTCCGGAGTTGCCATTCAAAATTGAAAGAATTATATAACAATCCCCCCGAACCGTAATGTAATGTTATACCTGAACATGACAGGGACTAATTTACTCCCTGTCCTCTGGGCTAGTTGAATTAATTGGCAAAGCCAGTAAACTGTGAACGAGTAAGGGAACTTTTTTTATTAAGCTGAATACACACACCGTCCACCTCGAATCAGCAGTAGGGTGGAAAAAATATTATATTAACAAAAAAAACAATATTTTATGGGATTACGGTGAATGAAAGGAGTGGGGAACAGATTTACCGGACTTCCGATGAATTATGAAGTAACGGGAGAAGAGAGCCTAGGCCTTTACTCAAACGAATCCATATCATGGTCAGTGTTTATTTGGGCCTATTTTCAATCTCCAGGATCACGAATTCGAGTTTGGATTCAAACTTTTAAAATTAGTTTGTCGCAACTTTGTAAATTCAGGGTTCTGTTCTATTATTCCCAGATATTCTATACAAAACTTCTGTTTAGAATATCTGGAACAAAAATTGTTAGACATATGAATGCTGTATCAGTAGACCTGTTCTGTAGACCGTATACTTGTACGCAATTGAATGCCACGACATACATCATTTTGAAATCATTAGCTAAATGGAAGCTTTTTTAGGGAGAATTAATGTTGGGACATAATTTATGGGCTTGTAACGGTGCAAACGCATCAGTTGGGTGTGTCCCTAAATCCTCTCGATTCGCTGAGGGTTCAATTCTATGCTTTCATTAAGGGAGCATGCGATTCCAGTCATCGTTTCCGGGTTTCATATTTACCAATCGTAGTACTGTAGTGTACTAGTGCATACTGCCTGGATTTACAATTATACCAGGAAATGATGAAGCACAATTCTTATGAATCGGATGATTTTTAAATCTCAATTTGATTGGATTTTTTGCAGGTGGAATAACACGAGAGCAGAAAGAGGAATCGTCAGAGGTAGATAGTCCACCACCACTTCCACCAAAAAGCCCTCGAGTCACCTCAAAGCCCACTCGACCTAATGACTTTCCCCAAAGACTAGTCCAGCAATCCTCCGCGGCTCCTGACGCTATGCTTCCACCTCCACCACCCAGAAGGGCCCACCACGAGTCAACTGATGTGCACTCAAGTCTCCGAAGAACTATTCACGACCAGCATAAGAACGGGACTGGGGAGTCAATAGCCCCACCGATGACCCTACCATCCCCCATATTGCCCCCCACACCTCCAATAGACGTCGTGATGGAGTCTCCAATGTCAGATTCTGGTCCTATAATAAGTCCTCCCCCGGCGTTCTCAACTCCCGTCACCCCGATGCTTGATCGACAGAACTCCTCCGTCTCTGATAGGACCAACAACCCATACGCCACTCTTCAAAAGACACCCTTATCCGCTGCAGTGTCCATGTCCGGCGTCTCATCGATAAGTAGTCGCAAGTCAATCCCGGATGACGTATCGATGAGATATTCTCCTCGATCTCAATCCCGTTCAAGATCCAGCTCCAGCCCAATGTCTCATCAAGATGTTGAGAACACGAATAACGGCAAGAGTGTAAGTGGTGGAGGGGTGCATTTGATTTCCAGCGAAGAGGACGAGTCTGAAGAGGCAATTTCAGCAGATTTAGAAGGCGATGATGATGACTCGTCCAGAGTGGATTCCAAGCCGAAGAGAAATAATAGCAAGAAATCTCACTCGTCTTCAGGAGTGTCGAGTAGACCATCCCCAAAGAAAGTGATCTCGAATCCCTCGAAGGCCACTGTTATTTCTACTTCCTATCTCAAGGGGAGTCAGATCCAGAAAGGACCGATGCCAAAGTCAGTAACGGAGAACTTCTTGTGTCGAGTCACACACCCTTCAGGGTTGGTAGAACCGTTGGTCATGAATAATAACCATGCTGCTCAAACCCTTCCAATGGCACATCAACCGCGTCCTCGAATCGGTAAGTCCTTAATCAAGCCAAAACTTGCACTTTCTCATCTAGGGCTTGAAGAGCATCAGTAAATATCTTGTAGACTCTCGTACTACTCTAGTATCATGACATCTACACAAATACTAGGGCCGTACCAATTCAAACAAGGTATTTCCATGTAACGTCACATGTTATGGTGCAACAGAAAATGTCCACTACTAGTATTTCGTACGTTGCATGAAGTGTGCGTGAAGTACTTGTTCCGTGTGTAATCTAATCTCCAATCCGAATCTAAATTTTTACCAACAAAAAAATACCAAGTCAGCTATTTTTTCTCTGCTATATCCTCGGGTGCATTTGTGGTAGTAGATGAAAGTGGGAAAAAATACTTCCTCCCTTTTTGTTGAGCCGTATCTTGGAAAAATCTGCTAAGCCGACAGGAAAACGAAATCCATTGAGCAAAGTATGGAAACAAGTAAATTTTGATCGATACGGAAAAAGTGCTGAACAACGCAGTTCCATTAGCTCATTTGAATTAAAGGATTGGGATCCTCAATGCATCTCCGCTATGCCCCGCACTATTATGCAGCCGGATGTCAACATGAAAGGATTTTTATTTAATCATCGTAACCATCAAACGTCAAGCTATTTTAATATGGTTATTAGACAGTGCACCGCCCACTTTTTTAAAGCTCGACTCTAGGCGCATCCCTATAAATATTAGTTGGATACATCTTCAATCCATTCACGGATACATCCAGGGCTGGATCGTTTTGTATTATTTATTATTTGAAGTTTGGAAATCTTATTTTGACTAAGCTCCATACTTTTTACTTGTTTTCGAAATCTTTCAAAGGGCATGCCTAATCTCTCTATATATGCATAGCATAGTATGGCAGATACCTCAGGATCATATGCATTGAGCTTTTGCATTGATGCGGCAAATAGTTATTGATTGTGAAGTAATTTTGACACATCAGATCACAAGTGGGACTTTTGCCTCTTTAGTCTATATCATCGGATAGTCGTACTATGAAACTTTACAAAGGGTTTTGAGATAAGTCGTGGATTATGTATGCAATTGTGTTCTCTAAAATCCAAGAATCCTGCCCTGTACTTAAAACAGCCAATTTATCCAAAGGGGATCGAATAATATGTCTGGCAGTAACTGCATTGAGTTAAAACTCCATCCTTCCGTCCTACATAAGGCCAAGTCCCATTGCATAAGTTAAGCAGTATGATTGCATGAAGCACAGGGAGTGGGATATCATCAATTCCGATCTAAATTTATGAAGGTTCTGACTGCTCTGAGATTGTGTCAGAGAGTATGTTGTGCTTCGAATCAATTCGTTGAGCCAACTCATCTGGAAACTCAAGATTGGAGTAGAGAAGAAGGTGATGATAATAATATGTAATATGGAATCCTATTATGTTCAATATGTTCCAAGAAGACTCATGCTCCAAGAAACACTGTCAGCCTGCATCAGACTATTATCCAATAATAAGCGACTCAGCTGAATCAAATTCTCTTAACAAGTTCAATCTGTCCATTTTTATTACCGAAAGCTAATTTTCCATTTCAATTCCATCCTCAACTCTCAAAAGCAGTCCATATGGAGGGCGAAGGGAGCTTTAAGCGGAAATATTGGATTTCCAAAAGTTCGGGCTCATCCAAGTGGCAATAGTGAGACAGGGAGATCAGAGAGTTTATCAAAAATTAATTTGAAATGGATGAAACGGATCTCTATGTATAGTTACTAGTACTAGTTACTACTGTTACTAGCACTGAGCAAATTTACCAGCCCCAATTTTAGATAGAAAAGCATATGAAACATTCATAAAATATTGAATTATTGAAGTCGAGGCTGTTTTTGAAGTAAATATTTCAATGACCTGGTTAATCATTCAGATATAATGGGAATTGCGTATTACGAGAATTTATTTTGTTCAAATGTGTACACAACTGCTCCAAAAAAGCAGGTAGGCAGATTATCGTACATCAAATGCAATTCAAACAGACAATTTAAGGTACTTTTGGAATGCTCCATTTGGGACCATCAACTCTGTTCCAATTAGAAATATTCTATAATCTTCATAATATATTATGTCGCATATGCATCACCTTTTAAAGAATTAAATCTAGCGATAAATTCTTCCTCGTCCTCAAATGCTTGAGAACGCAGTTATGAACTGTAACCATAAACGTAAACTAATGACCCCTTTGCATTTGCTTTCCATTCCAGTTTCCCCAGTCCGTCGGCCGATCCTGAGGTCCAAATCCGACCTGAGTCACCGGTACATCAAAGCAGGTCGAAGTGCAACCCTGACCCCTGGCTTTACTCTAGTTCACGTTGACTTAGGTCAACCACCAACCCGCAGTCAATCCCCACCCCCACCGATTCCAATCCACAACTCTATCTCCGCGAATGAGTTTGCTTCCTCGGGGAGAAACTATGAAAATTACCACCAACACCATCATCATCATCACCACATTTATTCCAGACCTGCAATCCACATCAATGCAACTGCTTACGAGAACCTACTAAATGGTAAAAGCGACTTGGATCGGTTCTTTGACCAACTAGGCTTGGATAGTAACGGACCCCTTACCCTCCTCCCTGCCCCTACCCCTTTATCAAAAATCAGCAAGGACAAAGGGGGAAGCGAATCTCCCGTCTACTTCTCCAGCGTCTCAAGCGTCGACTCGGGAGCAAGGAAAAGTGGCAGTGGGGACTCGGAGGATTCCCCAATTCCCCCTTCATCGGGGAAAGCGGCAGGGGTAAGGACTTTTGGAGGACCAGGTTATTCTATTAATACTATTGGAAGTAACAATAATAACAATGGCCCTTCAATCGTCGTTCATCATGGGGAGCCTTCGATTGTTGAGAGGAACGCGAGGGTTATCAAGTGGTTATTTAACTGTCGCAAGGCATTTGATGGAAGATGATGCAACTGGGCCCCTGGCTGTCCTTTCCAACTTTACTGGAAACATTGATGGGAAAAAAATGTTAGTTAATCGTAATGATAGTTACACACACACACACTTGATTCATAAAATGTAATCTCTTCGTAGAACTCTGTGACTTTTGTAGATTCTAGAAATATCACTGTATTTCACTGCGTCACGTTGTCATCATATGACGTCACTGCAGAAAGGACTTAAATGTCAAAAGATGGGTTCACCTTTGACCTTTTGGTATTTGAAGATGTGGATTTAAGGCGATGGGTTTGGAAAGGCAGCTCCAGCTTGGCAAATTCCCGTGTCATCAATTATTGAACTTGCTTAAGCTGACACTCTCTGCGGCTTTTTTCTCTTTATATTAAGCTTTCTTAGAAGTAGGACTTTGCTAGGACTTAACCTTACTGTATTTTCCTTATCAAATATTTAGAAAGTTTATCAAACTACTAACTACTGCCTCTTGGGATTTCATAATCTCACTACCGTTTCGGTTGATTGGATCTGTTTGGAAATTTTGTTGCGAAATTCTATCCTCAAGAATCAAAGGTTTACCAAGACTTTCAGAACGTCATCAACGTTTAGGATAAGGAAGCATGACGGGAAATAATTTCTTGGAGGTTGCGTTAATCGAGATTTAAAACAATGTCACCTTCTTCCTGACCCAGGAAATTGGCGAAACTTTACGAGTTGAGATTGAGGAACCAAGAAAAACATGAGGACAATAAGCGATAATAAGACCGACGAAAAATAATAAAGCTAGAAATATCCAACACACGAATCTGCGTCATCCGTGAGTGTCAAGACCTAAAGGCAGGACTTGCAGAACATTTTAATAGGCTCAGATGTACAAAAAACATTAGAAGTTCAACGCATGTATCACACCAACACCAATCATTGTTACTAAACAATTAACACTAAACAATATTTAAAGAAACATTTAACAATTTAAAAAAATATCTGGTAAACTCTTTACCAGAATGAATTCTAGAAATGAATTTAATCAAATAGCTCTATGCAAGTTTAACTTTTTGGCTATTGACCTTGATTTAAAGCTAATTAGCAAAAAATATAATTAATTCCATTGATAGAGAGTTTTGAAAATAAACTATAGAATATCAAGCCCTTTGTCTCTTTAAGCTTTAACCTTTAGCTCTCATAGCCTCTGCCCTCGGCTTTTCAAGTAGTTCATAAGAGAAATATAATTATATTTAAACAAGGCATATTAATTTAAATCCTTTCACGGAACAAGAAATGTCAATGTCTGTTAATTTTTGTGATCCACAAGCAAAGTCAATAGAGTTTTGTTTATTGAGACTGGAAGACGTCGGCTATGAGCAACATATATATATTGTCCGAGTGTATAAAATCCTCATTTTTGCTAAGGGTTATGATTGGATTAGCAATACTTATATATTAATCTACCAATGGTTAGTTTATATAGTTTATGAAGCGATAGACTAAATAGGTGCGAATGGACTAGTCAGTCGCACTCGGCTCTTAAATGTCGGGATTCGATAGTTTGTCAAAAGAATTGTAACTAAGTTCTTATTATCCATTGGATTTATAAATATAATGCTACAATAGATTATATCCATCTGAACCAAACTTGACAAAACCTGAGTAATTACTAAATACTACAACGCCAAATAGACTCTGCCTTACCTTGAATCTGTAAATCTAAATCTGTTTTTAGAATATATAGCCTCAATCAACACACCCCCTCCGAAATTTCAATAAGGAAACCTCTATCGTAGACGTACCTAATTAATTTCACCCTATTTTACGTTGAAAACAGAAATTCTTTGATCGGGAAAATCAATGAATAAAGTCCTCACTTATGATCAATGGAAATAAACCGTTCTACTCAAAAATTAGTAACTATAATCATAAGTACGATTGTACTTGTCAATGAGTTCAAGTACATATATTATATAATCTGGGTAATTAATATTTGTAAAACTAAATCAAATCCAAAATGCACCTCTACTGCATTCATTGGTCCTTTCGGGTATTTCGGGTGTTGAAGATGTAAACTGCTAAACCTTAAACTTCCTATCTAAAACTTAGCTAACTCTACTAAAGGCTCTTAAGCTAAACCGTTACTAGAAAGAGCGCAAATTATCTCTGTATTCGAAATCCTATAAAATCTAGAAATATATATAGATAGGGACAGTGCATGAGATATCTATGAGATACGTGGTTGGAAAATATAACATAAATATTAACAAGAGATGATAAATAGATATATTTACTGAGTTTGAACTTATTTGTAAATTGTTGACTTATTGATGTATTATCCATAGATATTATATGATTATATCGCTTGGTATCTACGACTATTAGATGTTTCAATTTAATTTGTCAACGCATCATTGAGTGTAAGCTTATAGTTAATTCAAATGAGTGTTTTTATAGCTCTGTGATATTAAAATAAATGGCTAGATGCTGTTCATTGAAATTAACGGTCCATCTGCTACTTTACGCGCATTTATTTTGTCACACTTACACTTAAGAATTTATTGTTTACGTGTGGTTCATGGTTTTCAAATTATGACTGACAAGTCCATAGGTGAAGAATAGCATGTAACACTATCATACATTGAAGATGCTTTCCTGACACTCACCTTTTGCCATTTTCAGAATGACCCATGCCATATGCACATGACAACATTTATGAATTAAAAGCATGACCGAATGGATTTGAAACGGTAAGGCATATTTTACTCTAAAGAGCTGTTTATTAACGGCTACCAAAATCCATGTATTCTTTGAACATACATTACGTTACATCACAAGCAATTAAAAATGTTACCATGCATTTCATTTCGGTATTATAACCGTAGTATTCATTCATATTAAAACTTCAGTACTATTATTATCCTACCGGTGTTATCAACTAGTCTAAGCTATGATTGTCATTATTTTTTTTAAAGTAAAATAATTAAGACAAAGCGGATGCTATTACTAAGAAATTGATGGGTACTTAAATAGCTGCCCAGTTTTTTAAGTTAATCCTATTGAATTGAGAATTTACCAAGATTTCTATCTAAAACCTTTTCGTATTCGTTAACGATAAGGTGGATTGCATTTGCTTTTGCAATAATTTTTAAATCATTGACTTCCTTACATAGAACCGAAGAAACTGGCATTAATCTTGAGGATTAAAAACATGAATCAAATCACTTTCCTCTCGTTGCAATCTTCTAATCAGAGGAATATACCGCGAACGATAGTATTTGAGTAAGTCTGATTCCATTGGACAAGTCAAAACCTTCAAATTATCGAATCCGTGAGCGATTTGCCGGATATCTATCTTGAGCTGTTTGACAAGATGACGAGTGATACTAGTCTTGAGGGGTAGGCCACCTTGCTCTATAGCGTTTCTTTTCCACAAAGGCACAGATGGACTACGAGGATCCGAAAGAGCACCAAGGTGAATCTCATGAAGGATAACGACGATATTCGGTCTCCATTTGAAAAGTTTCAGTATTTTCGTGCAGCTATCATGGTAATTAGCTGACTGACGAACCAAAAGGCGGTGTCGCTCACGAACATACTCATACTGACTCACATCGACTCTATCTCCAAAAAACCAAGAAGATTCAGCTTTCAGGTAAGTATTCTCTGAGTCTGTATACAACGCCCGAGTCTCCAAATACATCTCGATGAATTTCCAATCATCCGGGTCAAGATAGGTCCACGGTACCATTTCTCGTTTTTTGCTCAAAGAAGTGACCCTAATATATAAGATCAAAAATTAACTCACTCATTTCAAAGGTATTAATGAATTAAAATATTGTTGTCTAAAATATATATCGGTACATTATATTGTCTGCTGAAATTGGAAAGAGCGGCTTATCAATTCCCAAAGACTGATTGGTTATTGAACTTCCAAGAAGGGTGCTTGCGTCCCACTTCGAATGATCCAACTCTGTCAAGAACACAAAAAACGAATCTTAACCCAATTCAAAATCACGAAAATGAACTATTTCCAGAAAAAAACATACTAAACGCGGTTCCAGATGAACAAGCCTCCAGTCTCGTACTTCGGAGCCCTCCATCTCCGTTAGAACTGATCAGCAGAATGGATGCAGAATGATTGTTATTATTGACAATCTGATCCTGATCATTCAAACGACCCCCCTCAGCTTCCATAACTGGCCCCTCTGTGTTATTATTCCCATCTTGACAAGCTTCGAATCTTAAAATCCTGGGTATCTTCTCAACCTTTGAAATCCTGGGGCTCTTGGGAGGACATCTGTTTATGGGACTGGACAAATTAGACTTCTTGGAGGGGCTTGTTGGAATGTCTTTACCGGTTGGACTCCCTTCTAGACGAAAAAAATGTACGATTTTAATCCCAGATGTTGTTAATTCCTAATTAATATGTCATACATCGACTAGGCGATAAGTCTTATCCATAGAACTAATACACTCATCATCATATCTCAATCTCACAAACCATAGCACATAGGACACAGCCCTTAGCAGAATGAACAACAAATTCACCATCTACATGCAAATACTTGTTATCCCTGAAATTTGAATACCAAATTGATGCCTTGAAAGGTATTATTTTTATTAAGTAAACAAATACAAGTTTGTGCTTACGTTTTCTTTGACCTCGGATGCCCCCTTCGTCTTGATTCTCCCTCCCAAAATCCTCTCTCTCACACCCTCGAGGGTTCCTGATCCTCTTGACGCTTTTCACAACTTTAATCCCTTCAATGGACTTGACCTTGGAGATCTTGTGCAGATTTTGATTCACATCCTTGTCGACAAGAACATCCAGGGAAAGTAGTGAAACGGAAGTCCTTCCAATTCCAGTGGGACACTCAACAGGCTTCCTTCGAGCACGAAGATTGTATGAACAATTTGGGGATTTGGAAGGCGGTGAGGACTGAGACATTTTGTGGATAAGCCTTCTCAATTACGTAATGATTACCAATACCAAATTAAGTACTTAAACCGTTAAACCGTTATTTTGGCTGAGAATTAAGAAAGCAGACAGTGGAAATGACTACTGTCAGGTACTGAAATATCTAGAACTGATTCTTGTGAAATTACACTCCAAACTACTCCAAATGCAAATATCTCAACTACAAACAAAGACTCAGTGAAAGAGAAGACGAAGAGTAAAAACATTTGACTGCTTGATTTGAGTGTTTGAACTCGAGCGTCCCAGTCCCAACCTATCTAGTTCAATGGTCCCAACTGCCAACATAAAATCATAGAGTCCGCAACTCCCGCAAGCGCATAAACCAACTACGCATTGCTAACTATCCAATATGCATTCACAAATTCCCATTGTAGTAGAAACAGTATTGTAATTAGCTAGTGTTCCATTTTTTTTGTACATTAGTGGAGGTTATCAAAGTTCAAAGATCAGAGAATGGGCCGATGAACTCAAATTATATTAGCTCTAAGAAGAGATGATGTACTAGGGACAGGATGGGGAGCGGCCACAGCACATACGACCAATTTATCGTCTGTGGGGAGCGGCAAGGGCCGCGCGACGTGGAACAACCTGGCAGTCTCTTATGGGATTTTTATTAAGCGTCAAAAGAATAGTCTGTGTGTGTATTAAAATACAATCCAGTCACACGATATTTCTAGTCAGAGTGGATGTTTACAATTATGCGATCAGTGGTGATATGAAAATTATGTGTATTTAAATTTTAAGTCACATATATGGTTGTGATATGATATACATTATTCAAATTCAAAATTTATCTCACACAGATGCACGTTGTTTCACAAGCGAATCCCAATTGGAATCCAAACCTTCGCGAATTTGTTTGTTTGAATTATATTAGAATGACTTAGATTTCAAAATTAGTGACATCAAGTTTGGAGAGAAATACACGAGTACATCCAACATCCATAAGATACAAATTAATAGTTTTATATTCACAAGTAATATGCTAATTCAATTAACTCAACATAAACTACTTGTTATAGTCTTGTGCGACTTTGTTGAGAATTTCCTATTAAGATTTCCTTCTTAATGTATTAAGATTTCCTTATTAGCCAGCAATGCAGCCAATAACCAAACTATTGCAAACCCTAGAAAAGTGGAATTACAAATGCATGATGCATATGGGGATCGCCCATTGTTAAGATCAATGGATAAAACTGTTTATAGCCACTAGCAAGGGTGAAAACTATGACCGGTGTCACCATGTAGACTGGCACCGGAGAATACCCGGTGTATGAAAGCCCTATGCATATGCTTGAGGTAAATAGAAGGTGAAAACAAATTTCATTATTTTATGGATGGACGAAGGGGAGATTTCCATGTGGTTTTTAACGCCACGCCAAAAGTACACAAAAATACAACCCTCCCTTTCAAAAATCCCTACAAGTTCGGAAGTCCAGTCATTCCATGGCAACATGGGAAATTATTTTATCAAACAACTTAATCAATAAATTATTTTTGCTTCAAACTCACCCCCAATCTTAAAATAGTAGTAGTAGACCTTATGCTTATCAAAAGTTTCTAATATCCATCTAAAGTGTTTCAAGATTCAATTGGATTCCACACCGATTCCTAAAGCCCCTCAGCTCTCGAATATGAATACATAAGAAGATAAACTGATAAGTGGATAATACTGGATTAACTGTATATATAAATATAAATATATTACAGTCAGAGTTTTGATTGCAAATCGCTGAATGCCGAGTAAGGTAAATTCAGCAGCCTTCCAGGGGAACATGAGATCTCCAGATTCCGCAGAAGCAAAGGACACCCATGGAATCTCAATTATGCCACCCCCACTCCTCCCCATGGTAAGTCACAGAAGGTCAGCATTTGCAAAACTAGAGCTGACTTGTTGTCTGTATGACCTTTGACCTATTTGGATATGTTTAGTTGAATATATCCCGACGAGCGGTTAGCAGCGAGGGATTCTCATCAAGTCAATCTTTATTGAGCAACTCTAGGCCGGTGCGAAGCATCAGTTTGGGTAATAATGGCATTGGTCACCGGAGGTCAACAGGACATAGTCGGTCACAAATGACGCAAAGTACGAAAACCTCAACGTCGACGGACACGAGTACGGAAGAAAGGCAAAAGGAGGTGGACAATCCGATTCTGAGGATTTATGATATAAGAAATCGACTGGGAAAAGGGGTAAGTCCAGCCAAGATCAATGCTTCTCATTAATCTTATATGGATTTATATGACCTTTCAAAAAATCGGGAAAATATACGGCTTTGATGTATTACAGGCGTATGGAATAGTTTGGGAGGCGTATAATAAAAACACAGGTAGTAAAGTGGCTCTGAAGAAGATTTTTGACGCATTTCGGAATAGCACAGATTCCCAGAGGACTTACCGGGAGATTATGTTCCTCCGAGAATTCGGACATCATCCCAATATGATCCGACTTATTTCGGTCCATAGAGCTACAAATGAGCAGGACATTTATCTCGTCTTTCCTTACATGGGTTTGTACAATCTTTTTTTACCTCTCCTCTTTTTTGTTTTCATCTCTTTAGCATCACAAGCGTATTGAGAAACATGCCTTACAGAATTTTAAGATCTACGCAACACCATTTTTATTAGAAAATCAGATCAGAGTGGACAATGAGTTTAACTTCAGCCCATTTGTTGTACCTCAACAAAATCTGAGTAAATAATTTGCATACGATTGAAAATTCAAAAACATTTTTCCAAAACTACGACAAGCCAATATGTTTTTGTTGAGAAATTCTTGTATCCATACGGCATCTGGGCTACGAGTAATTCATTTAAAGATTATGGAATTTATAATGCTTTGTCACTCTTAATCCGTAATCTAATCAAGATGGCAAGAGACTGAAGTGATTTAGAAAGTTTTAAACGGTCAGAATAGTTATAAATATTGCAATCTTGTGATTGTTTGATAGAGGAATTGAAATGAGTGATGAGGTTATAGTAGGCTAGTGTGTTGTAGTGCAATGACATTAATTTATAATAAATGAGATAAAGAAGATGACACCCACAAAACCAAAAAAGTCAAGCCACATTTTATTAGGGCCTTAATAACTCAAAAGATTAAAAAGAAATGTTTTGTTTAAAGCCACACCATTTATCATTTTAATAGTCCATAGTCTTAGTGAAACTGGTGGTAGGTGGGTTGCATCTAATTCAAAGCCCTAGTTACCAGAGTCCCTATATAATTATGTTCCAAACGATGATTATCTTATTGATCATGACCAAGATAATTTTTGGGGCGGACAACTCACTAGGCTATAGTTGGTGGGTGTTCTTGAAGTGTTAACACAAAGTCAAATCTGTCCATGTAATGCTTTGTTGGGTGGGTCGGACTTAAATGATTTGTATGCAAATACACAAACCTAAACTTAAAAGCTTTGTTTTTAGCATGAGTGAAAAAATAAAAATAAAATACAATTTGTTAATCCAGATTAGAAATATGTAACACTGTGAAGATTGTAAGATTGCTAACATGGAAAATGAACTCGCAGATCATTGTCTACAGATATTACGAAAGGTTGACATTTTAAAGATAGACAGTTGAGATATTTGTCACTTTCTGTCCCGATCTAATAATCTTTTAATCTCATTATGAATAAAGATTTTAGGGGTTTTATGTCAAAGGCAGCTTGGAATTATGAAACTCTAGGACTCAAGATAAATATTGCATTCTATTACTACACATACACATTACTACTTTATAAGGAGTTTGACGATCTGAAAAATATTAGACATGACAAAGGGTGCATGGCATTTCCTACATTTCCTTTTGTTTTCCATGACCCATAAACTCTTTGAAGCATCTATGAGTTATATATTCCTATCTGCTATTACCTACGTATACAGGCGTGTGACATGTCTATGATTTTTAACTTAAGACATTTCAAATTTTCTGTATCACTGATAATCCACCTAATCCGATAAAAAACGAAGTCATTGCGGTTTTTGAAACTATATTCCAAGTCTATTGTACATTTTTCTGGATAGGGATCAACGAAATTTTGTACATCAATCCATTTCTACTAAACATTATACAACACAATTATTGGAATAATGGCACGTTATTAAAAAAAAATATTTCTCGAGTGCTCAACGAATAATTAGGACTACAAATTGAGTGCAAAATATTAAGTATTCAGAAATTGTCCATAGTTTCATTTAGTAAAAACCCGTTGATTCCTTTGAAGCAGAATTACCAACACCAACCCAGTCGTCCCCTATTTAAATAGCAGATTGTCCATAATTTTATTGTAAAATGAATAAAAAAAGTTATTCAAAAGGTAGAGAAAGAGGATGATTGTAATTGTGATGAAATCAACAAGAAGCCTCAGAGAAATTTATTTCATCTTAAACTTTTCCTTTTATTACAAACGTGAATTTCAAAAAATTCAATTACAAGACGACCAAACTTTTGAGAACTCTTACATACTTTTAAGGATTGTGTTTTCTGCCCACATTTTGTTCGATAAAAGCAATCAGCCTTTTCCGACATCAAGCAATCAGCGTGTTATTTCGATTCCAGGAATAAATACATACATGTACATTCAAATGCCGACTGTACATCTACTATCAACTATCATAGAACAGCACTAGGATAAGTAATTGTTCATAAAACCAATTCAGATTTCTCCCAATGTTTAGGGCTTCTTGTAAAGAAACCTTTGATCTACATTTTTATAGGATGATGCGGTTCCGGGCTATTCATTGCGACCGATCCATTTCCATACTGCTGTTTGAAATATTTTGACTTGAAAAAAATCCTACTTTCCAACTGCAACTAAAAAGTTCGAGTCGAGTAAAAAACAGGAAGAGTTTTAGAATGTGAAAATTTAGTTTCACAATGTAATTTTGAGCCTTTAAAACGACAAAAATAAAAGGATTGCTATGAAATAATTTTCGGTCGAACTATCCGGGAAATTATTTCTATAAGCGTGAATCAGTCATTTTTAATGGAGATTATTCGAATAGACCCATCAGAATTTCTTATAATATAATCAAAGCATAAAAAATTGGACTATTGATCTAGCAATTTAAACTGTACAATAACTTAAATGCCTTTAAACCCATTTTTCCAGATCACGACCTTCACAAACTAGTAAAATTCAAGCCTGAAGTCCTAACTAACTGTGCCATACGATCCATAATATACCAAGTCCTTATTGCTGTTAAATACCTTCATTCGGCTGAAGTCATTCATCGGGATCTCAAGGTATGTATTAGAAATCATTCTAATTTTTAATACTAATATTGTAGCTTGTGCGAAAGATGAAAACTTGCAGTATAATTAGATACATTTACAACACAATTAATAGTAATTACTGGTGTTTTAATTACATTCTGTGAGACGTTCAACAATTATCAAGTTCAAGGTTATGTTTTATTACCCGGAAAAGCTTTTTTATTCCAATATTGCATATCCAGACAAAATTAATGACAGTCAACAGTGGGCAGCGTTGATAGGTTAGGTGAATTACTATTAATCCTTGAATATTTATTGACTTAACCAGCATTAAATATGAAATTAAACGAGAAGAATGTCTTAAGGAACTGTTATAAAATAGCAAAATCACTCAAAAAGTTATTAAACTCGGCTAATAGAAACTTTTTTTTATTAAACTAGTAGAGCATTAAAATGTTTAAGCAAGACCAAAATTTCTGTTTTACATTTTTAGCCAGCAAATATTTTGATGGATACAAATCTGCAAGTAAAAGTGGCGGACTTTGGACTCGCAAGATCCCTTACATACAATCCTGAGGATTCCTTTACTAATCTTGACATGATAAACCCTGTGATGACAGATTATGTAGCGACCCGGTGGTATCGACCCCCTGAAATACTTTTATCATGCAAAACGTATGATTTAAAAAACATTTAAGACTAAACTTTTTCAAACCCTAATATCAAAGATATTTAATGACAATTGGCTTCGTTCAACAACGTTTCAATATAAAAAACCCATAATATCATACGTGTCTTATTTACAGGTACACCAAGGGTGTTGATATGTGGTCCATCGGATGCATTTTGGGTATCTTGCAATATTTTAAAATTTTACTACCTTAACATTTAAGGCTCCTAATAACTTAAACTATTCCACACCAAAAGCTATTCAATCTTTGCAGGGGAAATGCTATTGAAAAAGCCTCTTTTCGCAGGAAACTCCACCATCGATCAAATTCAAACGATTCTAAAATCAATTGAAACACCTAGAGATGAAGGTATGTAAATTTTCTTCACATTGGTGACGTGCCACCCTAGCATAGTCTCACTGAACGTTACAATATTAATTACTTTCAATGTATTAAAAAAATATTAAACACCTTTACTACCCCTTAAAATATAATTATAAATCAGATATTCACGAGCTGTGTCAAGGCAGTAGTAACAAGGTAATGAATCCCTCAGTAGTCAGGGCAGGTCTTGAAGAACAAGGAGACCCAATTGAAGACATTTTCCAAGACTCTGACATGGAAACCGTCGACTTTCTCGAGAGGCTACTTGTATTCAACCCAACGAAAAGAATCAATATTGACCAGGCCCTAGCCCATCCGTATGTTTCAAGGTACGTTTATAGATCATTTATAAAAAATCCTTCATCATTCAACTGTGTCCATAATCCATACTAATTATCACATTCTTATTTTTAAAAAAATGATCCAGCCTCACAAAATACTGATAATTTAGTATCTAAATCAACTGATTCTATAATTTCAATAGAAACCATTGAATATACGATCCTTTCGCTACTCATGCACAAATTCCACTATGTCAGTGACAAATTTTTTTTTAGATATCGTATTGAATTTACATATCGATTCCTGGTTTAGTTTAGCATCCATTCTAATACCTTTAGGCCTTGCATTCTTGTTTTACAAAATTAACAGAAGCCTGACAACCTGCAGTAAATTTTTCTATAATTTTTCAACTCCCTTCCCTCACTACTTGCATATGATAAAATCATTCTCATTGGGACTCACCGTTTCTGCCAATATGATTTCAATCATCGTCAATCAGTCACAGAATTCATCGTTTCATTAACCCAAGAGGTATACATAGATTGTGCATGAAAGAAATAATATTAAACGACCCTCTCTCCTTCGTCTATTCACAAAGATGGCTGTCAAGTCCATTTTATTAATATTTGCTAAAACGGGACTCTCGAAAAAGTTCTTTGTCAATGCTTGTCTCGTCAGTCTCTTTCATCTCTTCCTCCTGATAATAAATAGACGGATCCATAACCCCCTAGAAATAATATTATGAAAGCACAAGACTCCTTTACCAATCACCGACAGTAAACTCATTCAGAGAGAGACGCATCAAAGAGAGGGAAGAACGGTAGACGAGATGACATAACAACCGAGTCCAAATAGCCCACAACGGACAGGGACTAGAAGGAATCTAAATAGTTGACTCTTAGATTTCAAGTTATTTCGATGCTAGGAAAATAATGAATCAATTTTGACTTTGGGCTTTGACTACGAAATAAAAATAAATGGAGGGATTATAAATGATCCTATATAGTGTAAATTATATAACAAAACAATCTAGGCCAACAAGATGATGAGCTAGGCAGTTAGGGTAACAGCTTACAAGTGCGAGCTATTCATGGGCAGAATGACAAGACGCAATGATTGGAGTGACTTTGAAAGGGGATCTCAAGCCCCTGTAGGGTGACCGTTACACTCTGTCATTGTTGTATCGTTTCTTGACGAATGTATTTGCCAATGCTCCTGTGGCCTATTATTACTATTCCGTTCTCGGTACACTTTTTGACTAGGCTGAATATAAATGCAAAATATTCAGATAACATCATCAAAAGATTCTCAGAGACAATCACCCTTAATTACCTTATTATATTCAATCATTGCAATCCCATTATGTATGATTATCCATTCAGTTTTTTTATATCCTGTTGCAGTGTTCGGGAGCCTTACAAGGAGAGGATTTGTGAACGGCAGGTTCGACCACCTCTGAGTGACGATATAAAGCTAAAAGTGGACGACTACCGACGAACCATTTATGACATGATTGAGGGAGATCAGTTTGGAATGAGCCCAGGCCAAAAGTTCAAATCTCATGGGGATCACTTGCTAAGTGGAATTCGTGAGGGTTATTTTGAAGAATTCGACGACGTAAAAAGCTTACAGGATGGAGTCTTCCACTGCCAACAATACCAAGAGGAATTCAGGGACTATACAAATACAAAGCGTCCAAAATCTGAAGAGGACTACCAACAATTCTTGGTTCCCCAAGACTTTGACAATGAAGAGCTTTTAGAGTATGACATTTCCACTCCAATTAATGAACTCTCTGCCCACGCTCATTTTGAGGACAACAATAATAATAAGAATGACAAAATGCCAAGTTGGACCAATTATGGATCTCATATCCTCACAAAATCTGCTTCCGACCCTTCCACAAACGCTGTTGCTAGTAATTCAGCAGATTACACCCTTCCATCAACTTCAGCGGTAGAGAGGCCTATTAAGAACGTCTCAATTTTGACCCTTCCCTCAGAAAATCCAAATCCGAAGCCTTTTACCGTCCCGATGATTACGACAACGCCAAGTCCCATTTATGCTACAACAAGTACCAGTATGGCTTCAGGAATAGAGTATAGTATTGGTACTAATACCAAGGATAATGACGACGGTATCGAGAAAGGTTATCGTGATGGGGGAATTATTGAGAAATTCCAAAGCCTTTGCCAAAAATATGACATCAACGAGGAATTCGATAGACTGAGCAATTACAAGGACAAGATAGATTTTGATAAGGTGAAGAAGACGCAATCCTATGGGGATTACGAATTTTTTGCCAAAGGAGACAATGACAAGACTCATAGTCGCAAAAGTTCTCCTAATTCTTGGGCAGGAAATATATCTACTAAAACTCCGAGTCAATTTCAATACTATCCAAAACTCCCAAGTTTGATGGAACACCGCCGAGATGATGGAGACAATAATAACTGCAAAGGCCCCCACTACAACGACGATGTCCGTAAAATACAGGATCTCTTAACGAAAGACTCTGCCGGCTTTGTAAATCCTTACAAGCCTAAAGGACTGAAGACGTCCGACCCTAGTTGCAAAATAGGAGATCTGTGCGAAGATTTGGAGATTCGAAACAGCCGTTCTCTGCCTTCGCAACTTGGTAGGGACCCAGACAGTCTCAAGACTGATGATGGATTACAATTTCTCAAACCCCTGGCCCTACCTGACTACCCTACCAGCAGAAATAACAATGAGGGTTCTCAATACCAGACTCATCGTTATAATAATGTGAGAAATCAGAGCTCAGCAAAGATATCCCAGTCCAGAGTTGAGGGCTCTAAATCATTTCAGCGGAGACAAGATAATCCTCCGAGCCATCATCAGTCGACAAGGCTTCAAGAGCTGTTTCCAAACAGAGATGCCATTCAAGAGAGGATTCAAGAAATGGAGCGGAGGGTGAAGTCTAAAGGCGTTCTTTCCCAAGAGTCTTTGAACTGTACGGAAGGTCTCATTCTTATCAATGGAAAGGACAATACGTGCAACAAAAATCAGCAGCGACTGAAGCGTAAGTAGTAAATCCTCGTTACCCGTTTGGCAAGGCATATTTTAGAAATTATGTACAAATTGGAAATTGGTTGACTTCAAGTAATTTCTGGGAGATACATGAACATTGGGGGGATTTTCTGATTTATGGCACCCGTCTGTTTCTAAAAGGCTAGAGGATGGCAGGACTTTTTATTTATAAATGTCTGGTTCAAATGTCTGTAGTTTCATCGTTGGACTTTTTATTCTAACGCCATATGATGCATAGGATTTATGACCAATTTCCAGTCCTAACGTGTGCTTTCAAAATCCAATACCATCTTCGAGTCTTGCGCATCCAAATCCAGGCCCTCTTAACGGGTCATAATGATTTGATGAATTATCGGAGAAATAACCCAAACATTTTTAATTTCATTTTAGTATCGGGGAACACTGTCAAGAAGTTTTCATTTAATCGTCCTGCGAAAAGGGAAGAGCCCCAATTACCCGCAAGGCCTTATGGAGGCAGAGTTTACGACAAGAAATTCCACGGGCCTTCTTTCAGACGAACTCTTCAAAGTGTCTCTGATTCTGAATCTAGTCACTTTTCTCAAAACAACACCGGTCCACATTGGCGGTGGAAACCAACTACTGCCGATTCAGGGCCTCAATCAACCATGAGACCGACAAATGATGCGGAAATAACTCGAAAGTCCATAACCCATTCGGCCTATTTCCCTCATGCTGGAGTTACTCATCCCATGAGTAATTATAAACACAATGTTCCGGATTCACAGGAAAAACTGTCTTCAAAGACAGGGAAAACTAATACTGGGGTTTCAGCTGTTCATTCTAATTCATCATATAATTCCAGAGGAAGCCAAGGCCCAAATCAACCATTCAGAACCAAAGACTACAAATACAGCTATCCCCAACGACCTCCAGTTCAACAACAGTACACTGCGAATGTTCATTACGACCCCTCTGAAAATCTAACAGCTTCGGGATCGGGGACAATCCGGGCTTCCGATTTGTTTGAACTGAGAAACAATGTTGCCAGAAAGAAAAGATTAGGCTACAATCAAAAGCACTAGAAGTTCAAAGTCAAGTATTGAATGTATTTGTGTAAAACGCAATAAACTGAACTAACATAACCTTATTACTGTTACTACTTGGCCGATGCTCACAGACTTCTACTAAAGTAGCCCAAATATTAACAATCTTACTCAAATGTATTTTAAAGTTGATAGATTAATAAGATTAACAAATAGTACTACAATCCTACTATTCGTGAATGACGCTTGTAGATTTCTAAGGAATTTGACTGACACTAATCGGTTCCGATTTGAAAAGTTGATGATGTATCCTATTTTATGGATATTTGTGAATAAAAATGAAATAATAATAATTACCGATGCACGTTAAAAACAATATGAGGAAAATGAATGGTTTGTTAGCACGCAAACGTTTCCTTATTTACTGTTTTGCATTTCTTGTACACTTGTAAAACATAATTTTACGATAATATCTCTCATCAATTAAATATTTGAATTTAAAAAAAAATTTGCAGTGAATGACTGAATGGTCTAACATTAACTTGGCTTACTAACAGATTTCTTCTTCTTTTTCGCTGGCTGCGGTGCACCGGACAATTCAATTTCCTTTGGTGGATTACTTTTTTTCTCAGTCTCATTACTCTTTACTTTAAGCTTCGATCTTTGATGAGATTTTTTTGGCAGTTTCTTTGGAGCTTCTTCTTCATCGTCTACCTCTTCCGCCGTTTCTTCAGTTTCAGCTTCATTAGATGGAATGCTCGTTTGTGTTTCAGCCATGGTTTTGCTCCAAACTGTTAAGCATGTTATTCTGCAGGTGGTGTCAATTTCAGTCAATAAACTGGGGGTACAGGAATAACTCTCCTGCAATAAGCACAGATTTTTGTCAAGTTCAACATTTAAGTAAAATGGTTGAAACATAATATTTACATACTTTATCCAATATTAATGCAAAACTCTATTAGAATGTAAACTGAAACTTACATCCGGAAATCTCCATAGTTTGATGTAACCGTCGCAATTAGAACCAGTTACGAGGACATTATGTTCTTTCACGAATTGCATACCTTTGACTCGTACTTTGTGGGCTTTGAATTCAATCAACTTTGTACATTTAATAACATCGTGAACTTCAACTACATCTTTGTCTCCAGAAATGATCACTATGTTTGCCTGTTGAAAAGAGAACACATTTTTATAACTTCATTACTTCATATGCTTGTGCATGGCTGATTGATATACTGAGTCTGAGATATATAAACACATTAAACAGCCTCGCTTTAATTTAGAAATTGAGTAGTAAAAGTCCTACAAATATGCAGATCATGATTATAAGTGTAGGAAAGGTGACTGACGCAGACAGTCATAAGAGACGATGTCCGCGCTAATTAACCCCCAAATTTATTTTGCACACTTTAACAGAGGCGACAAATAATAAGTCGATTCTGAGGTAAATGTGCATAGATAGTCTAATTTTAGTAACATTAAATATATTCCAAACTCTGGATATTTCTACAATTCTTACCAGTGGAAAACATATGTTGGATGCCCGTTTGCCGAACGGTATGGAGTAAACAACCTTAGCCGATTGAATACTGTAGATGTCCACTCGATTGGAGATACCAACAGCATAGTAAGTGCCGTCAGGGGACCACTGAACTACATCACCATTTCCATGTAGATTTGTGACGAATCCAGTCCTTCCTTTGATTAAGTTCCACGTTTTCAAAGTCCTATCCTTGCCAATGGATAATGCTAACTTTCCACTGGGATGAATGCTAATCCCATCAACTCCTCCTTTATGAGCCTTCAAGGTCTTCTCGCAAATCCAACTTCCACCCTTCCAGATGCATATTGTCCCGTCGTCACACCCACTGAAGAGGTACCCCGATCCATGGTTAGCGAGGCATGTTATCGTACCTTAGACAAAATATCATTCAGATTTTGTTTTTTAGCAGATAGCTACCTTATCCAACCAAAATTCCTTAACTTATATTTATCAAATTATGTAATTAATTTTTACGAAGTATTGACTCTTGTAGGTAAGTTTTCTGACGTAGAAAAGAACTATTTCTCTTTCTACGCAAATGAACCCCCATTTGCTTTAGCACAAGTAACTAACAAAGTTGCCATAAGGAGACTAACTTTGTGGTAAGTGTGTGCCCTGTGCAAATACCTACAAGAGTCAATGTACCTTATGCTGTTGATCGTGTTGGGAATGGACATGCACTTGGCCCCAATAATGACCCCACCCCCGAGTTGGAAAATGGGAAGATAATGACATTGCCTAATGTTCTTTTAATTGTACTGACACTGCAACATCAACTTATTCAAAACTAAGATTTTCTTTTTCAATACAAAACCTACACTGAAGAATTATTTCCACTATATCTTCAAGTGCAAGAATTAAAGAACAACTGACAAAATTGAACACGGTTGACGGGTAAAATTCAGCATTCAATTCCTTTCCCAGCCCTCACAATACTTCAAAAATAGAAAAGTCTCTGGGAGAGAAACAAAAAACCCAGATGGGGGTGAAACTTAATCCTCATATCTATTCAATCCATTACATAAAAGATGTCGAACTCATTCGGGTAGTGAGCCGGGGATTTGAGCACTACATGTGGCAAACAGAACACGCACTCCCAATTCCAGACCAACAAATATAGGATACAGACGGTATTAGTTTACGAAAACTAAAAAAAACTAGCCGTTCATGGGAAATAGAATTAAGCAAGTATACATGGTTTTGGTTTGGTGCTTACCAGTTTGTTCTTGCATATATCCATGTTCAACTCGGGCTCCCATATTTATAAGTCGTATAGCTTCGTCTGTACTTCCAGATGCTAGATATTTCCCGATTACAGCAGTTGATCTAATACTTCCAGAATGAGAATGGTTTGTAAAACTCTGCACCATCTTGTACGTCTTCATAAAAATAAATTCATAATTAGTCATCAATTTAATTTCTGAGTGGGAGTCTTACTCATACTTCATTGTCACTAACATGTCAAAAATATGATTACATTGGAAAAATAGGAACAATCCTAAATCATAAATTTAAGTGCGTAGTGCATAGTTAACTACAAATACGAACAAAAATTCATACCTTTCCGTCTTCACTCTCGACTAATTTGTAGCCCAAGAGAAACTCTTCATAAGTTCCTACGATGACCTCCATCTCCAAACTATCACCAGAGTGATCCATAGTTTACGGATAGTTGAGAGTTTGAAATATTTCTTTCTTTAGTAGTGAACTTTAGTAATGAGCCTGTGCGACTTTGATCCGGAACCTAAAAATGATAACAGTTGAGAATTAAAAATTCAGTACCCATTTGTGTGTTCAACCTTCACATGTGGCGAGATGACGACTGCCGATATATTCTACTATTCCTACGAACTTAATGTTCCAATCTATTCAGCTAAACATGTAAGATCCACCGTTAAGTTTGATATACAGTTCAATATCATATTTCAAAACAATGCAATTACAATATATTTTTGCATTGTTGCATTGTGTTGATTGATCTATTAATATCGCAGCAGGCTACCAGATTACATGCTCATGGGTTAGAGCAGTAAATCGCTTAACTGTGCGTTAAATTCTAAAAAGACAAATAACGTTGACATATAAATAAAGTTTAAATTCACTCTTACCTTCGACCTTGTGCCTTGCTGAAATATTAGCTGAGGTCTCACACTTACTTAAAGTGCTGGCTTTGGCCCTTTTGGCCAATACTAGGAATTTAACTGCTGCTTCCTTCGCTTAATCAATCTAAGAACCAAGAAAAATTACAATGAATAATGAATCCGAATCTGTGATACCACCACTGTCTCAATCAGAAATGTAAGATCGATCGTTTGGCATGACATACTAATTTCAATATCAAGTTTCAAAACAATCCAAATACAAAATACAATATTCTTGCAAATTGCAGTGTTGAATTGCATTAATCAATCTTAATTAATTTCGCAGCAGGCTACCAGATTACAAGCTCATGGGTTAGAGCAGTAAATCGCTTAACTGTGCGTTTCATTAAAACCAAGAAATCAAATCACTAATACTTACTTACCTTTGTCGAAATGTTAGGAACATAAATTCCTAAATACTGTTACCCTTACTCGGTGGAAACGGTTTCGAAAAGTTGTTGAGGCTTGTAATAAAAATGTGCAAGTTGCACGTGGAGTACCATGCTCCTTCCTTGTTATAGAATGTCTGGTGCTCGTCAAATCTGCCCGCATTGCTTGGGGAAAAAGAGCCGGGAAAGTTGAGTTCAAATTTTTATGAATTCATAGAAACACCTCTCACCTCTCAGTTGGACAGGAAGAGGATAATAATTCACAATTATGGACGGAGAATTTACCGAAGAGGATAACATTTACCTCAACCTTTGCCCTGACCCTATAAGGTTTGAACCTGTGTCAAAGGTCACCAATATTTTCTACGATGATGCTAATCAGCAGGTGACTGGACTATTTGTTTCTTATTCTAATAATTCACTTCAGATTTCAGAATCTTCTAATGAATGTGGAATGATCAGTTGGGAATACTTTTGAGTAATGACTAGCAACTAGTAATGAGTACTGTACTAACTATTTATTGTGTATTTGAATTTTTTCAGTAGTTTTTACCGTCAAGTTGACTTTATATTAATGTGAATGATGTTTCGATTGTTAATTTAGGTATTTGCGGTTAGGTCGGGAGGTGCAACGGGTGTTGTTGTTAAAGGTCACAAGGAGACTCTCAATTGCTCCTTCAGGATGGAAGATAAAGGCCCTGTCTTGTCAATTAAATTCTCTCCCGATCTTAAATCCCTTGCTGTGCAGCGATCAATACATTCTGTTGTAAGTGGGGGTGAATTGTCAGTACTTGTGCTTATTAACTGAAGATACGGTTTTTTGTGTCAGTACCAGTACTGCATGTTCATATTGAATTTAGTTTTCTAAATTGAAGTAAACTTACTCCTGTGCGTTGATTGATACTTCAGGAATTTATGAATTTCTCTAATGGCCCAGACAATCTTCAGGAGTACTCCCAGACGTGCAAGAACAAAAATGCTACCATATTGGGGTTCATATGGATAACTTCTAATGAAATCTTATTCATTACGAAACTTGGGTTGGAAATGTTTCAGGTATAATATAAATATCAAAGTTGACTGCAACCAGTTGGTATTGAACGCCGGTTTAGTAAGTATTTAAAATTTTGTGTTACAGGTGTTTCCCGAAAAGAGGATGGTAAAATACTTAAAAAATGTATCGATTAATGTAGATTGGTTTCTACATTCCCCAGAAAGTAACATTTTAGTAATATCTTCAACTGGGGGAATGATACAACCTTTCCAGCTTAAACCCGGAAATATCTACAAGTTTCCGAAACTTGATAGTAAGTCGTTAGTTAGCTCGACATTAAAATATGATATGATCCGTTATCTTCTATCTATTGGCTTATTGTAGTTGATCAAGCCAGCCCTCAACGATGCTCAGAAAGAGATGTTTCCATTGCTTCCTTGTATAATCAAACAGCCGTACTTATTTTACGGCACAAACCTAAGAGTACTACTTGTAGTGGAGCTGAAATTGATGTATATCCTCTTAATCGGTACGTTTTGTTGTGCAGTACCTAAACTTTCATTACAAGAAATGAAACAATTAAATCATCAATGAATGTTTTAAAGAGAGAAGACGACATCGAAATCACATGTCCTGAAGTTAGATACTAGTGGTCGCTTCGCTATTAATGTCATAGATAATCTAATCATCGTTCATCATCAAGCTTCAAAGGTTGGAAATAGTTAAAATTAAAGGATAAAACTTGATACTACTTAATACTTAACGACAAGTAATTGACAGGTCGTATTCTCCTGAAACTAGGATTGTAGTTATATTATTTTCTATTTCCTTAGAGTTCCATGGTATTTGATGTACGCCTGAGTGGAGGGTTTGACGGATATGCAACGTATCATCAGTCTCTGGTAGTGCCAATGCCAATCAAATCGTTCAAATTGAAGTTACCCTTGTGTGCTGCGACCCCTGTAGGAGAAAAGTCAGAGATTGAATGTGAACTGTATTCCGTGAACTGGGTAGTTTTTCAGCCGTATGTGATCATTGATGCTAGGCTTGGATGTCTATGGTTTCTTCAGCTGAAATTGGATCCGATAAGGAACCTTATGCATGACAAAATCCGACTCGTCGAATTTTTACTTCAACGTTCACAAGGAAAGAAATATCTGGTGCAGCTTTTGCAATCAACCGTTTTATCTCCGGTTTCTCCCGATTTGATCCTAGTCTCGGGCGTTTTCGATAAATTGAATGAAAATTATAGGAGTTTTCTAGATGTTGAGATACAAAATCAGGTATATAGCGTTGCTAATTTATTATTGATTCACTGTATTATTTTTATGAAACAGTTTCATGTAGCATTGATTATATGAATTCTGCAGATGTCACTTCCTGTGTCCGGTAAGACTGAAAGAGTGTCTCCAAAAGGAAATGTTCTTGTTGATCAACAGGACTTATATACCAGCATCTTCGCCAATTTTCCCAACTGCAATAGTATAACGGATCAGTGCATCGTCATAATTTTGACAGAATATATTCGCTCACTTACACAGTTCCAAATTCCAGTACAGCATTACATATATGAATTGGTTATTCATGCAATGGTTCGACAGAAAGCCTTTTACCAACTTCATCAGTTCTTGCAATACCATGTAGTGACGGATTCGAAGCCTTTGGTAAAATTCTAACATTTGAGTTCCACGTAAACAGTTCTGATCTGAAGTAATAAAATTAGTAATAACACTGTTTCATTCATTGACAGGCTTGCTTGTTGCTTTCTCTCGAGGGAATTTACCCTGCAGCCCATCAATTGGCCTTAGATATGCTCAAAAGAATGTCTACGGCGAACGACTTGATCGTTGAGATTCTAATCAACAAGCAGAAAATCATCCCCGCATTAAGGTTATTTTTTACTTTCACTTTGTCGCTTTTCACTGATTTCGGACTGAAATATTCTTCATGACAATTTTTCTATCTAGGTTTGTTCAAAGCTGTGAGAGAACGGATCATATTTCTGCCAGGAAATTCTTAGATGCAGCAATGCGGAATGGAGACAGATCAGTGTTTTACGCTGTGTTTAAGTTTTTCGAGGAAAGAAATACCCGCCTTCGTGGGACTCCCTTGTTTGAAGCTAATGAATTGTGTGATCCATATGTTTTACATTTTCAATCCCTGTTTGGAAAAATCTCGGCATGCTCAAATTTTTTCTTTGAATCATGAAATAGCTTTAGTTCCACTGTTCATTATCAGAAGTACATAATGAGGTTTCGTCGTTGCTCCAAGATCAGTGAGGCTAGAGTAGTTTGCAAAAAAACATGATATTTCGCATGGAGGGAGTTCATGAAGTCGCAATGACCCCGAATTTTAAATTAATTAAATTGTATTAAATTGGTAAAGGGAATATGGTAATATCTAAACGTATATACTCCATGCAGCTGAGCTACATATTGAATTGGCGTTGCGTCCAAAGGCGCTCATATACCATTTCTCATTCTTAGATATTTCAATCTCGGTGGTTTCTGGCATGCTAAAATAGTTCTACTTAATATTAATGAGATTGGATGCAGTAAATATTTATAAATAATGGCTTATGGCTTCAAATTCAATTTAATATTGGTTAACATCTAAACGCGAGTAATTCTAATTAGCATGGACTATTATTTATCAAACTCGAGATCGCCATTACTCATTTTTGAACCGAAAGTCGATATTTTTCATTCCAATGTATGCAAATTTATTTATCCAATCATAAGTACTCCTCGCACCTTCTGATTGGATATGGCTATCTCCTCAGATACGCCCAAAACGCAGTAAACAATAAGTTAAACAAAATTGAAATACCAGTTATTCGTTTATATCTGCTTCAACTTTCGTATGCATCGATATTGGTGACGTTTAACTTCAGCTTTGGTCTTAAATCCTAAATGGTGGTCAACATAATGTATGTGAAGTTGGAACCGGTGGTATCGACTGCGCCGACTGCTAATTACACAACGCCAAAAATTTTGCAAAATCCGGCACACCTTACTAGAAGGGTACTGATGTCGTAAGGGATCCGTAAAAAATATGCTGATCCGGCCCAAGAATTTAATTGTACATCAAGCTATCCGTTCTAAAATAAATTAATGCATTAAGCGATCCCTATATTTTTAACTGATCGGGTTAGGTTTAATTTGTTAATGTCCAGTTTAAATCAGTCATGCAATTCATTTTAATTCATTAACTTTGTATCAAGAAACTTTTCGAACATTCCGCATACAGGGTCCGTCACGAAAAACCCTACCCTTTTAAAACCAAATATCTCAATGAGTACATGGACGATTTTCATTTTTAAAAGCTTTATGCACAGGTAAAACAAAACAAAACAAAGTGTGAACATTTCTGTCCGTCTGTCTGTTCTGACGACACTAATTAACGCACCCCTTAATTTGAAATACAAGTTCTTGATGCTCTATAATTGAATAAAGCGATGGCTTGGTTGCATTTTTTTTTGATAATCTATAAAGTGTTGTATAATTTGGTCCAGCTACATTTCACTGAGAATTACGTATTCATTGTTTGATTTTTCTTCTGACAATACATAGTCTAATTGAGATTAAGATTTATTTCTTGTATCCAGCCATAACTACTCGATGGCTCAGTACTGTCTGACATAAAGTCGCTTAGACTTATGAATATATAGAAAATAATTTGACCTTATAGCTACTCCGGAAAAAAAGTTAGTTAAGGTCAAAGGGTGGCTGAGTAATGTCTTACATAAAATAACTAGTTACTTAGACTTATGATTATATAAAAAAAATTTGACCTTATAACTAGACCGTGAAAAAGCTAGTTAAGTCAATTTCGGGATTAATAATGTGATAATTTTATTACTACTGGTATTAAAACTACTATTCTATCAATGCATACAAATGATGACGATCTCTTCTGAAAGAATATCTCGCACATAAATAGGAGAGCTCTCCCCATACGCGTGAAAAATATCCACTCCATGCTGATGTTGTCCACAGATCTGAGAATTCAAACATTTTTCCATAGAGCGAATGGTAGCATCGTCGTTCTTCGGCTTTACTAGCCTCAAAGCTGTCTCAATAACCGATCTCTCCGAATGTACTACATCTATATGGATTGGACCCTGGCCATAATGGAAAGTTCAACTTGAATTAAATCGACTAGTTTAAAATAAGCAAAAGACGTTCTGAGGACGATTGGAGGGAATCTGAAATGACAAACTTAAATTATAGCTCGAACGCAGAGTGGTACGCGGAGGTGCACGCAAAATGTAGTCTATCTTCGCGGAGCGGAATCTGCCCAAATGAAAAAGGAGTGAGTGAGCGCTCCAGACGCTGGAGAGTTAGTGGAGGGATAAATTTTACTTTAGCCGCTCAACCTCAAAGATAAACATTGTGAAACTGTTTTGGGAGACACATAGGGTGGCTGCAATGAATAAATTTATTTAATTAATAGTGCAGATGCTCAGGTAATTCATATGTTGAATTTTCGGAAAAGGTGGGCATAACCCACCAGAAAGGTAAAGGACATCCTTTACCAATCCTTGAATGAGGCATTTTGAAAGGAGGCACGCTTGACTTTGCGGTTTCGTAAATAATTTAAACGATGAATTACGAAATTTTGTGAATTTTAGTATTTTTCATTGCTTCGATCTGTGCATTCCGTTTGGTTTAAATCTCTTGCAAGTAGTTCTCCATGGTTTTAAGTATTAAATCAAATATCCCAATATTGCAACTCATGCTTCTGCCTAACCATTTAGGATGTCTCGTAAATGTTTTTTTGTCATAAGAATACAAATATTGTACCCACCCAAGTTGTTGAGAGCAGGCCGCATGCGAAAGGTTCCGTTTCCAAAAGACTCCCAAATGTCTTGATTCCAGAATCATCTTTGTCCGTAAGATCACCTCCAGGAAGATTTAATCCGATGCTTTCTTCACGATTAAGCAATTTTAATTCAAATCTCAAACGTTAACCCTTTTCAGTAAATTCAGACAGAAATACACTATTAAAATGCATGCAAGATTTTTAAAAAACTGTCAGTCAATTCTAAAAAGTTAAAATGTTATGCTCTGTCAAATTCACAGTTTCAATTCATCAGTTGTATTATTGAACGTAATTGCACATCTTTTAAAACCACTTGTTGAGCTAATTGTCAATCCGATCCAAAATCGTTTTTTTAGTACTGCTGGCATGGGGGGTGGAAAAAACAATATTATTTATTCAATGGAATGTATGTTGGCTGTTGAGAATAATTTCAATTTATTATTTCTAGTTAAACAAAGCCCATTATGAAAAAAAATCATTCAATCATGTTGAGTTTAACTCTAAACTCGCTCAAACTGGGAGTGGTTTTAAAAAAATGATGACTGAAAAAATGAAATGGAAATCGGAGATTGAATTATGAGTGTAACAAATCCATTGACCGATAGAATCCCAAACACAAATGGCGTAAGAAATAAGCGTAATGGGTTTTTGACATCAAACCAAAATATTGGGCTGTTTAAATCTTACACAGGGAACCTTGCGGACCTCCTATCATTTAACATTAGTAAAAAATCTGTAACTCCATGTGTCAATGCTTTTAAACATATTGGACGTGAACGGTTTGGGGTTGATTGGATGGGCGTTCCGTATTTGATATATGTTAATTTGTTCGTCCAAAAATTGTAATACAATACAGCTCCATTTGGAGGCATTTGGAGGCTGAAATTGAAGGCTGGAAGTTTTATGCTAAATAATAAAATACAATGTTAAAAAATCTGAAAAATCTAAACAAACTGTTTTTGTTTCAAATACTGAACAATTGGATATGGAAAGTTCTGGTCCATAATTTCAAGGAGTTAGCATCTGTTTAACGCTACTTTCAGTTCTGAGTTTACAGAATGATGACAAATTTCAGTCTCGATTGCATAAAGTACTTCATTCTCTCTGACAAATTCCCAATGTAAACTAATTTGGAATTTGATTGACCTACTATTTTGAGGGCAGTTCTCAAGAATGTTATTTTATTTCTGTACAAATTAAAAAAACCCTGAACCGAACAAATAGGGCGATTTTTTCTAGTTAAATGTCTAAAAGCCTTTTAAATATTTATAATTTTTCTTCCCCTTTCTGGGTTTTTATAATAGATGTCAATTTGCGATTAAGTTTATGAACTCTAATGAGATCAATTAAACATATTTAAATTTAATGCGGAAAGACGTAGAATATTTGTTTTATGGACGATAATTTATAAATGTTTTTAAGCTAGAAATCATAAATCAAATGCTACTGGATCAAGCGAGTACGGTTATAGATTTGCCCTCTTACCTCTTCTACGTCATCGTCGTTGCATCACCTTTAGATCGGGTCTTTGGGGGATTGGACATCAGTCATCCCTAGACTAAGTTCTATTCTAAGTCTATGTTTCGGTAATGATATGCATTGTATGAATGACATAATAAAATGACATAATATGACATATAAGTTTTTATGTGTCGAACCAAAAAAGGTTCCTGTTCCATAACACGTTGCCCACGTACCTTTTTATTTAACATTGGTAGCTACAGTGTTAGCTATTCCTGCAATCTGATCTTCTAGTGGAGTGAACATTCCCAAATTAGTCTCCATTTCGGCCCGATCCGAGACATCGTGCTCTATAAGATGCCTCCCGCTTTCCATTGAGTCAGTGAGGTTTTTTCTTTCCATCTGAAGAGGTAAAAACATATGAAGCCAAAGGTGGGATTCCATTCTTTGGATATTGGACATTTTGAGGGGACGGGACAAGTAAAAGGTTCTTGATTCCCGGGGCTAGTCACAAAAACTGGGGCTTCTGGTGGGGGAATAAGCTACCCTCCCAGATTTATTTTCTGTGCCATGTTTCTTTGCTGAGAGATAAACTCTAATTAACTTGGTTTAGTAAATATTTTAAAGACTATTCTTAGATGCGACTCCGCAGTTTAGATTAAGTCTTGATCCAACGACCAATTTTCTGCTGTTGAGATTTAGTCTTGATTCAGGGCCCAATTTTAAATGATATCATCAGAATTTTAATGGTAAATTCTCCGTCACCGATTAATTGGGTTGAATTGACTCTTCGAATCAAATTATAATTCCAGATTTTGAACAGTCTGTATGATCCCGCCCGCCACAGGAATGCTGTCAATCTCCTTCAACTGTGGTTTTAAAATGTCAATAAAATTTGATATCTTCATAAACACAGATTCTCTTTCGCTGGCTGCATCCGTTGTAAGTTTCATAAAATCAATAAATTACATTTCCTGGATTTCATCGAAATGGGGTTTAATTAAATTCGTATCAAACTTGCGAATGACCCGAATTCTCAAAGATTTTAACTGGACTGGTCCAACTTTATAGGTTTTCACGTACTTATTGGCGTTTCTTTAACACAAATAGGAACTAATAAGTCCCGGTCGGGTTTCTTAAAATACACCAAAGAAATGAAGAATATGCAATCCAGAACCGCCAAATTTGGACTCCTAACCATTAGCTCCAGAGCCCCCTGACGCTGAAGGAGCAGCGTTGTTGCTTGTGGGATCAAGCGGTCACGTTTATTGACCTTCATCCTAAATTTATGAAAAATGATGCAATGATATAATGAATAAAAAATAAATGATACTTAAAACACTTACACAAAATCTTGACCCTCTGAAAAGGCTGTAGGTCTTGATAGGCATATTCCTATTTGCTCTCAAATCTCTTGATTCCAGAATAGATCATCATCATTTTTGTCCGTTAGATCATATCCGGGATGGTTCCATCAAAATTAAGCAATTTTAATTCCAATGTCAAACGTTAACGAATTTCAATAAATTCAGACAAAATCTCTTGATTCCAGAATAGATCATCATCATTTTTGTCCGTTAGATCATATCCGGGAAGGTTCCATCAAAATTAAGCAATTTTAATTCCAATGTCAAACGTTAACGAATTTCAATAAATTCAGACAATAATGCACTATTTAAATGCATGGAAGATTAAAAAACAAAAATTGTGAATTCGAAAAAGTTAAATAGTTATATTTTCACAAATTCACAATCAGTTGTATTATCGTCCATATCCATTAAAAATACTTGAAGGGCAAATGTTCAACACGATCAAAACTTCTATTCAATCATCAGGGGGTTGCGGGAAAAGTTATTTATTAGAATTGATCAGAAGACATTAAAGGCATCTCTGGTTGGAGTTTCGGTCGCATCAATATCAGCTCAGACAGTTCATTCAGCATTTTCAAACAAGTATCGGTTGGTTTGGATAAGTTGGTTATAATAAAAAAAAATGAAAATACATTTTTTTTCGATTGAGCATTTTGAGTCAAATTTTAAACTCTTTTTTTAAACAACACAGTTTGAATTGGCCACTTTCTTTGAAAATAGTGCACCGAATTGTTGCAAACATTCGTCCCAAAACTACCATGTCAACTGCACTAGGTCGAATTAGAGTCTCCTCATAAATATTATATATGCTTAAAGAGTTACTATCGCTATCAAAATAATCTCTAAACAATTTCCTCAAATTTATAAACCTAAAAACCGATCCAACGTGTTGCTTTTGAGTACCTTTCAGAACAATTAACAGTTTCCCCTTACCACGAGTCAAAATCTGTGTTAGGTTAAACTTAGTTGAACGAGTCGAATTAAGGAACAAAAAAAACTGGCCACTGAATGCCTTTTTGCGGTGTGACGATGGTACCCAGACTCAGTGAGGAATTCAACGAAGCAATGCTCTTACCGGAAATTGAACGGAGAGCCTCAATGGTCGGACGAAACGGCTGAATTGTTAGGCCAAAATATTATAATATTAACTTTTGAAGACCCCAAAACATATTTACAATATCTGATATGGTACTTTGAGTGAAAGTATCTGTTGATGAGAAGAAAGATTGTTATTGAAACATATATTTGACCGTATCCATTGATTCTACAGACATCGGTGGCAAAAAACCTCAAATTTATTTGATGCACATTTAAAAACAAGATTTACTACGTACCGTCTCTATCGTGGATAGGTACGAGGAAAAATATTTTCCGAACGCAGCAAGGACATCGGGCCGGTTCGGTCGGATAAAAATCAATAAATAAAAATATGATCCCGAAGACATGGAAACATCTTTGCACTTCCTTTTCCGATATCTTCTCAACCATGCAGGTGCGTGGGATCCTCCTAATGTGCATGGGGTGGAGTCGCTCGGGATTATCCGGGAATGTCTGTAAAAGGAGATTGATTTTAATTAATTTTAATTTTTTTTAAATTTCCGTTATTTTATGTTTCATCTGAATTTCCTAATCTATGAATCTCTTAATCTTATTTTCTAATCTGATGTCTGTTGCGTGCCAATCGTGTAGTCTGTGGAAACTTCTTTCACCTAATTTTACAGTGGGTAATGGTTGTTAGTGTTGGTGTTGTCCTCCGCATCGCACACCTTGAGCTCTCATGTTTCTGAGGGATGGTGAGAAATGATGTGAATATAAAAAGTTTGAATGCCTAAAGTATTAGTTCCTCTCAAACCCTTCAACTACAATATAATAGCAGTAAAACAAAATCATTCGACAGTGTTACCTTTAAAAATTTGTCGAGGTTGTTGATGTTGCTGCTGTGTGGAGGACGGTGATTGTAATGTAGACATTAACACTTTCCATCGTTAAATTCATCAAGCGATCCATCTACAATTTATTACATTATAAAATCTCAAAACTCATTAATTTTTACTATCATCATTATTACTAATGATTGAATCTTTTCGAATGTTTCTTTCAATCATCGAATTAATGGACTTCATTTTTGATGATTGATGATGATTACACATTGTGTTGGAATATTTTTTAATGCATATTAAATAAAATTGCTCAACAGTCGAACACTACACGCTAGTCATCTTTGGTATTGAAGATTTTTTAATCTTGAATCATCACATCTTCAATAACCAAGCATCATGTCTACTCGCGTAGGTCAATTTTCCATCTTTCCATATCTGAATCCCAGACCAAGTAGTACTTCAACGAATACCTGTGGACTAATTTTTTCGCAACGGTCACGCACTGAACATTGTTGTGGATGCTTTTCATGCAGTTCTAGTTGAGTCTGTTTGTTTATTTCTTGTTCTCAATAAAATTATTGTATATGCTGTTGAATAAAGGCGGCTGATGTTATTTTTTCAATTCAGCCACTATGTTTTAAATCATCATCCGGTCAAAACAGTCAATCTTTGCTCCCATTCAAAGTTAGTTTTGTCGCTGTCCTTTGCAGTGGAACAGCATGCAAATTAAATGGATTCTTAATTTATTATTTGTACGTATATCAGCACAAGTGTGGTGGGAAGAGCATCCAAGATTTTCAGAACATATAACATTTGACATCTTTTTGTTTAACTCTCGATTATGAGGTTCATATCGGTGTTAAAAGATTCTGATAAAAAAAGTAATATTGTCAACATTAAAATCCACCGCACCGACAGATAATTGACATTAGCCATAACCGCTGGAGTCCTGCTTAAATGTTCCGTAATTAAAAATTACAAAAACGAAATTATGAATGAATGCTGCATTGTAATTGTTATGAAATTCCAATGACTAACCATCACAGCCTATCAGCTTTTTGTACAGGTACTAAATAATAAATAATTATAATGCGAATACGCTGTAAGACTTTTTTTGACGATTAATAAATTAACATTAAACAAGGTTACTTGGCACTAATGGGGCGATGAAATCAACTTATTTAAAAGCGCTGATGCGAAGGTAAGTAGGCGACATCGCTTACTCGTATGAATTTTAAGGAAGCCGCAAATAAATCTGTAAAAATAAACGACTGGATAACCTATATCTATGCTTTGAATGCTTATGACAAGATCGTTATGCCCTAATGAGTCCGTTGCGATGTCCATAATAAGTAACAATGGTCTGTTAGTCTTGGTTAAGTCCAAAAGTAATTTTAGGTGCAGGTCATTTCTTATATGGGAGATGAGGCTTGCAGCTGTATGTGGATCTTGATGGTGAAAGAATTGGGGCACTTCTTCAAGTTCCAACAATTTGATCACGGTTGGATGTTTAGGTTAGGTTAGGTTAGGAAAGACACTTTCATGCGAGCGTATATAGTTGTTATCATTAAAGCAGTGCCTTGTTGATTTTTGTTCCAATTGACAAATTCAAAGTGTTTAAACTGTTTCTATGAAAA